>KN483409.1:13609-26029 GCA_000787095.1 Periophthalmodon schlosseri | reverse complement strand
ATAAGACATTATAAGGTTAGAGTAGGGGTGAGTGACATGCCAAAAACTGATATCTCGATTTTCTTGGAGGCAGATCACAATTTAGATTTTATCACAATCTCACGATCGAAGTCATCTGCTCCTCCTGAAAGTTCACACTGTGATTGGTTAAATCCATCTGTCACTCACATACAGTAGCTGCCCAATAGAAGTGCTTTTCCCCACCCACTAATATGATGATGCTTTTCCCCACCTGCACTAATATGATGATTTGTTCAAAATGTGACTGATCATTTGGAAGAATAAGACGATTCATTTTATGCCATATTACCAGTGCAACAGTAAAATTGTATTAATATTAACTATAGTCCAGCCTCCCCTGGTCTGAGCCTTCAAAATGCCCCTGAGATCCACTCCTCACAAAAACCCAACAGTTGTGTCTTTATGAGTCAGTGGCGCCATTATCATAAAAGTCTGCCTTCTCCACGCCACTGTGTCACCAAACAGGCCAAGCAACGTGTGAAATGTAATCGTGACAAATTCGTCAATTAAATAAATAAATCTCAGCACCTGTTTCTGTGTACTTTTACTGCAATTGATTAAATAGGCTTAACTAATACATTGTGCTGCACATCAGTAGAGAACAAAATGCAATATGTTACTTCAAAATAGTGATTTAATTTGCAGCAGTATATACAGTATATCACAGGTGAAAAAAATAGGGATAAACCAATGATATGTAAGACAAACTAAAAACATTCTATAATCCGAATTAACATTACCCTATGAAATAACCAGTACTACTCTGAACTAGGTCAAATCAAAGACTTAACAGGACCACACCAGGACTAAACCACTATATAGGTATTTTAAACAATTGCTGCAATGCAATAAGAACAATATCTTACATTTTCCATATAACACAGTACAGTAGTAAGAAAATGTAGAATATCAGTACCACATACAGCCTTAATCCAGACGCTAACACTTGCATTCAAACACAGGACACATTGTGGGGGCGCTTTGATCCAATGACTGACAACAGCAATTTTTTACAAAGTTCTGCATCTAGAAATAACAGTAATATAATAATAATAGTAATTATTATGCCAATGCAGTTTACAAACACGCAACAGTTATTTAAACATTCTCCAGATTTCAGATGCAGGTCCTTGCTAAAGCCAGGCCTCAGATGACATTGTGTTAGCAGTGAGTCATTATCTGCTGGAGAAAGAGTCCATAAGTGCTGCCCACATTCTCAACATGTAACTCCAGTTTACAGCAGACACAGCAGCACCAGGCCAGCTATGAGCCAAGAAATGCTGCAGCCACCACAATGTTAACGTAATTCTAATAGTCATGCAATTATAATATGGGAAACAGGGCTTTTAGTTGTTTCAGAAAAACGGGGTGGTGCGGACAGAGGCTCAGCTTTTAATAGTGTATGTAGGCAGGGTATAAGCTAAGACAGAAACAGCTACAGATAGAGGTAGGCCATATAGCGTCTCTAAAAGATCATTTAGAAATATTAAAGTATTTTTGAAGATATACAACGAATCTAGAATCTAGAAATAACAATATATATATATTTTTTTTTTTTGTCAATATCACTCAGACCTAGCTACAGAGATTTTTTACCTTAAGGAGGTCCAGTAGAGCTCCACCAATGATGCCCAAGTATCTGCGCTCCAGTGTCTGAGGGTGGTTCACTGTTGGGAACTAAAACGAAAGAGGCTTCTATAAGAGAGAACCATCAACATTACAGATTACACATTACTATTAATTTACATTATTTGTAAATTTAATATAATCATCAAGTTAAAAAAAAAGAAAAGAAAAGGTCAACAACACTGTGACTCATCTACCTAGACTGGCTTATATAATCATTTGTCCAGTCTTTGTCATAGGTCTAATGACTTTTGGTGCATATTAGAACCTAAGTGAATAACACCCATTAAATGTAATTTACCCAATTATAATCGCTTTGCTCCACACAAAGCCTCCTTTTCACTATTCTTGCCATTAATTCTTCATCTGGACCCAAGAAGCATAAAATAACGTTCACGAATTTCATCTGTATTTGTAACTCCTTGTCAGGTATTTTGATATACAAAGCTTGATAGCATCTCTGTGGTATTTTTTGGAACATCTTCTACAGCTCTAGGCTGTGGTAGCTTGTTGCTTTTGACTTTCTTTTCTCAGTAAAATTCCTTTAAAATGCACTGTTTGTTCAAGTCAAATGTCCACTAGCTGTTCTTTTTGTTCCAGTGTTACATAAATATCACAGCAGGTGTTCAGCCTGGTGCAGCCTGGTTCAAAGAGCCATCAATCAAAGCGTCTGGTTTCCTGTCGCTGTATTAGAAAGGTGCTGTCTGTATTGAGAGCTGGATTATGTGATTTTGATTAGATCTTGGTTAACATGTATGTTTTTATTGTGGTATTTAATTGGGAATGATTTACAAAACAATACACTACAAAAATGTCTTCAAGAGTAAAATTCCTATTCAAAATATATATAAATAATCTGTGTTCTAATAATTTTGACAAGTTTGTATTTATTAGACGAGGCTGATATGATATGCTAATTCGTCTTATTATTCTTGCAAAGCACATAGAGAATTGTCGCTGGCAGGACATGTTTGGGTTGAATCTTGAAACTAATCAAACAAATCATTAAATTTGTTGAATAATCCAGTCTGTAAAATGTAAACAAGTCTAAATTGTCAAGATCTTCTATTTTGCTGGGTAATTTGACCACCTACAAGCGACAGAATTCGTATCAAAGAGGAGCCTTATTATCAGTGGTTTTCACAGTAAGCAATGCATAGAGAAGGGTCTAGTTTCCTTTAATAATTACATCCTGAGGCGTGGGCAAAGAGGAGGAAGAGAAGAAGGACGACCCAGGTCTGTTGCACCAGCAGGCTTCACACAGCATACAGAATACATGATACAGGATGACTCATTGAGATCCAATCAGTCACGGCACAGCAAAAAACAAGTGTAGAAACATAGCAGGGTGAGAAGATAAATAAAAGGGAGGAGAGGAGTGGAGGCGAATGAAAAACAGCGAGTCAATGGAGCAGAAGCAATGGAGCATAGAGAGGAGGAAAGAGGTTTGGATGGAAAAATTTTATGTGACTGGCTTTAGTGGGCGACATATATTACAGTATTGTCTTGACTGTAGAGCTAAACCGGGGGTGTCCAAAATATTTTCACCAAGGGCTGTATATTGAAACATATTTGAAGCCAAGGGCCAATTTAAACGGTTGCATTTACCATAGATTTGACTGAGCCACCACACATTTAATAAGGCTTGGAACATTAGGTCAAGGTTTGTTTTTGAGATTATTGTGACAGATTACTTAAAATTTGCAGTAAAAAATGGTGCTTATGATAAAATGGCCCAATTCACCAGAAGGCTTTTGGGCCAACTAAAAATGATCTTAAGGCCGCATTAGCCCCCAGTCCATAGTTTGGCTACCCATGAGGAAGAAAAATATATTTGTAGGTGTATAATTTCAACTTCAACTGCACTGAAACAGGATACCTAAAATTTTTTGAAATAGACATTATTTCAAAGTGCATTTTAAGTCCAAATATATACACAGGCCCTCCCCCCAGGAGTTTTGCTTTTTCTTTCACTTGGTTATGTGAGTTTCAGTGTATCCATTCATAAAAGTTACTCAACAACATGATAAAAAACTAAAATGAAAAAAAGAAAAGTAGAGTGTAGTGGTGATTCAAAAGACCAAGTTCATGCAGCAGCAGCAGTCATGGAGGACAGAGGATGGCGAGATGTTTTGGTGGTACCCGCAGCCCGTGGAAGCGAGGGTTGTTGTAGAAGAGTTTCATCTGCTCTGGAGGCAAAGGGCCCAGAACTTTCTGGATGGTGAAGAGCTGGTCAATCTCACTCTCTCCTGGAAACAGAGGCTGCCCATCGCTCAGCTCCCCCAGAATACAGCCCACTGACCACATGTCCACCGCTTTCCCGTATGGAGCCCTGGGAAGAAATGAAGAAGATATGGTCATAACTAGGGCTGGGCAATATGGAGATAAACTGTGATCTCATTCCTGTGACAATCTGCTTTTTTGCTCTATACAGACACTTTTCCCCACCCACACTTCCTATTGGTCAACATCTGTAAGGCTCACAGTGAGTGAGAGCTGGATTTAACCAATCACTTGTGAACTTTTTGAAAAAAAAGATTACTTCATTTACCTCTTCAAGACAATGTAAAAATACTAGGTTTACATGAATTGTGCTAAAATGGAAATCGTCATCTGGCTCCAAGAAAATTCGGATATCATTTTTTTTGTCATATCGCCCACTCCTAGTTAGAGAATAACCCCATAGTTTAATATACTGACAATCTGATTTATATCAAAATATGAATACTCAATCCCAACAAATTAAATCATATGCTCTATAGATTTTGTTATGAAATTTGATTGACTTCAATTTCCCATACCAATCAGCCTGTAGACCTGAAATGGAAGCTTGCCAGTAAACCAGAAGTGGCTTTTTCGGGACTGACTGCAGTGCACAGAAAAATAGAAGAAATAAAACATTCCCATATTGCCAAAAGTTTACAAAATGTTTACTAAGCGTAGGCCTATCACATATAAATGTTATATCAACTTATCATTCAATACAGATGTGGCAATATTTTTGGGGGGTCAGTATTTATCGTGAGTATTTTTTCTTTGTACTAGTGGGGAAAGTTTATTTATTTTTCTGTTCTACAATGAGATTTGAGCGGTAGAAGGTTCAATCATGAACTTCTATAACTCATTCTAGACACAAACTAATGACTTAACTGTTGAATTCTGTCATTTATTTATTGCAGTTCATATTTTTTCACGGTATTGTACATTTAGAATAGTTTTTGGGGGACATTTCTGCGTTATGGTTTGGTTTCAATATTATCGTTTATCTTCTATATTTACTTCAGCAATATATCGCACTTCAAAATTTGTTATCGCGTCAGACCTAACAAAGCGGTCTAACAAGGAATTTAGCATAACATATTTTGACTTGTTATTTTATTTTTTGTGCCCCATCTAGAGATGGGGCACAAAAAATAAAATATGACATACCCCAGAAGCAGTTCCGGAGAGCGGTACCATCTTGTGGCCACATACTCTGTGTAATTGGCGTCGGTCCCCTCGGAGAGATTACGTGCAAAGCCTGGCAGGAGAATACAGGGGGAGCAATATAAGTATAATGAGCAGCTTTTTGATATTCCCCTCATGCTGAGACCTCAAAAATGACTGGTGGGTACCTCACTGAGAGCTTATTAGGATTCAGAAGTGTACAATAAGGCTGGAGGAGCTAGCTAAGGTAAAAGCTACATCTGAATAGGAGATGATGAGACCTCTGGGAGCACAGTGGCACAGCAGACGTAGGCAAATCAATCTCTTGCTTTGTTTAACACTTGTTTACGGAAGCTTTCAATACAGAGAAAAAGCGTGATCAATACTTGCCTTTGTTAATTACTGAAAAATAACCATTAGTTAATGTGCTTGTTATACAGGCTACTAATGAGCAAAATAATAGCAGAATGTAGAAAATAAGATCAAATGTGTTAATCTATAAATCTCTCATATTACAGTCAAGACTTCTCAAGAGCATAGACACTGAAAGTGATCAACATAAGGGCAAGCTATGTTGTGTAATATTGAATAAATAATAAACATTAAACAAAAATCAACAAGGACATTAAACAGTTAAAAGAATTAACATATTCCCAGCCTGAGATTAGATTTTCTAGGCCTTAGGAGAAAAATTTTAGACAACCATTTAAGCAATAACTAACACATGCAACCAATCAAAACCTAAAATCAAAGAATCATGACACCAATTGATGAATAAGGTGTTTCTGGTCAGGTATTACTTTTAGTGGAAAATGGTTTGGATGGATGATGCTCAGGGATACACTTTACAATCTTACTGAGTAGACAAACTAGTGGGGGTTTTACACATTATTGTCGCTTCCAGTGGATCCATGTAGGTAACAGTGGCCCACAAGTATAGACTCACAGTGCTATGTTGTGCCCTAAGCCTGTAGAAGGAGCCTTTGGCTGACACAGAGCAAACAGCAGGTCTGCGTCTCTCACTCCAGATTGCTTACACGATGCCGGATATGCCATGTTTATCATTCCCCCTGATTTGTTGTTGTGACGCTAGCAGATTGTTTCAATGCTTGTTTTTCCAACACAATCCAATGTCCCATACATTCCAGAACAATGGAATGTATGGGAAGCATTTGCATAAATGCTGACCATATGAAATGCAGCAAATTTGGCAAGAACAACATAAAACTCTGCATCAATAGAGTGTTCCGGTCAGTAGTGGTCAGTGTCAGATTTTCCCTAGGGGTACAGTGATGAACTCACAACAAGTGAAGGATGGCCAGGGCTTGTGAATATGGTATGTGACTATGGAGCTGAATATAATGCTAAGTGTGAATAACTATAGACAAAACAAAATGGTGTTTGATGAGCAGGTGGCAATAATGTTTAGTCTATTTGTTTAATGAGAGGGGGACAGAGCACAATATGCATTAATTTAATATTAAAAGGGAAAGTTTTATACAAAGTGGCAAATTACAAGGTGAATGGTTGATAGATATAATTTGTGATAATTAACATGTCTCCTATTGCAATTACACCTAACCTCTGTGTAGAACACTCACCAAAGTCACACAACTTGAGTACATCCTCGGAGCTGATGAGAAGGTTTTCCGGCTTGATATCTGAGGAAGAGGAGCACAGATGGGGAGGAAGCTGGCATTATTACATCACCACTACTAGTACCATGATTCTTAGCACCACCTGTTCCCCTGCCATCGCTGCTAAAAGTCTCACAAAAAGTGGAACAAATGAATATTCACAGACAAGTCTCGAATGTGCAGTCCTAGCCTTGCTCCTGTATATGCCTGGGTATACCACGGGCCATTTGGAGGCTTGCTCTGCTGCCTCCCGAGTGCCAAAAGCTCACAAGGGCCATCTGGTTTCCTGTTCTGCTCCCATCGATGTGCCAAAGACTCACGTCGTGTGAATAATACAATGGTTAGATGGAACACATCACAGCAACTCGCAGCTCTGTGCTATTGTTTCATGATAAGAATAGAAGAGTGCTGTTTTTGTTACAATTTGATGGAGAAATTGTACGGCTCTCAAAAGCACAGATGGCAAAATTGCTACAGCATCAGCCTTTTTAGGTTTTAGGCATGTCATGCACAAGTAAAAAGTCTATTTTAAATCTATTTCAATATTTGAATTCAAAATGATTGTCATGTAAAACACTGGAAGTACAAGTGAGGGTTCTGGTGGTACACAGGTTCCACTGTAGTTTTAGTCTTTGTGTAATTATTAATTATTTTATTTATTTTTGGCCTATGACCGGTGGGTCCACATGTAGTTATATTTAAACCTAGTTTAGCCCTAGACTATGCCTGGTATAGACCTGGTTTAAATTTGTTGGTAAGTCATATTTTTGTGGTGGTACTTCATGTGAATTACAGTGCTAAACTCTTGAGTGACATGCATGTGGTAAGTGAATCATGAGTAAAAATTTCTGATAGTGGTTAGATCCAAAGCTGCTGGACCTGGAGCTCCTGTACCTGTATCCACCAACTAACAAAGGAATCAATAATTCCATTCTATGTGCATATTATTTCAGTTTCAATTTGAAATTAACTACTGAAATAAATTTACTCTACAATTATTATTAAGCGTATCATTACAATTTTGTCATAAGTGTGCATGAATATGCTTTTAAAGCATAAATCCCTTTACCTCGATGAACGATGTCATGCTTATGGCACCAGTGAATAGCTTTGATTAACTGGAAGATGTAGCTGCGTGCTTTGTCTGTGGGCACTCCATTGGGCAACTCCTCCAGCAGTTCAAGCATGTTCTACAAGAGAAATATAAATACTGTCATTCAACACCACGCAATCAGGTACAAGGTGTCTGGTGTCTGAAACACTGTCATTTAACCACACTTTATAAGTACAAGATTATACATGTCTCAAACACAGACCTTCTCCACATACTCGAAGACCAGGTAGAGCTTTCCTCTTCGGCGAAAGGCTTCTTTGAGCTCCACAATGTTCTCCTGTTTGAGAGTCCGCAGCATCTTAAGCTCACGCAGCGTGGTTTCTTTGACCTCCTCATTTTCTGTACAGACATGACCAATGTATTGTTCACTGAAGATGCATTAAAAAGCACATACTCCAAATAGAAAAATCATTCTTACCTTCACTGTCTTTGAACTTTTTAATAGCAACGATTTCATTGGTGTCCTGTAAGAAGACACAGGAGGAAGAAATCAATGATAAAGCAGCAGTGCTTTTGATAGGGCTGAATACAGTGACGTGAATAGTGCTATTTTCATCATTTCTTTTGCACATTCATCTACAAATAACAAAGCAATCAATAGTCCTCATGACACACCACTAGCCTCATGTAGAAGGCTTGACTTTTAGAAATGGGCTCATTAGCACTGCACAGAAGAAACTTATGTTGTGACTCAGTCATATGTAGGCTAATATCAATTTTCAGGGCAAAATAACAAAATATTACCCACAATATCACTGATTACTTCATGTTACTGGCAAAAAAGTTGAATACTCATAATCAGACACAACATTTTTATGGTCAAACAGAATACACATTTTTACTAAGACTGTAGGGCTTTTGTCTCTTATCGACCAACATTTTTATTAATCAACTAATTATTTTATTTAGACCATAAGAATTTATAAGAACAGCAGTAGGTGAGGGTATGAAATGAGAGAGCTAGAGTTTTCGGAGTGAATGAGTTTAATTTGCCTTTATACAAATATACCCTGACTTGTATGCATCTTAATTTGAATCAGATGCATAGTCACATCATAGAGATACAGATAGTTTTGAGAGCTTGACCATGCCCCCTTTAGTTGACTAACCAATGCACAGGGCATGTCTTTAGTTGACCAAGAATACATTTAGTCAACTACAGCCCTAATATTTACATATTTAAAATGACATGATTTGCTGGGCGTACAATGTGTGGTATATACCTCTAGTAGGGTGGCATATAGACAGGTTACATTCACCAGGCACACTAAAGCAGACTCTGTGGTTGAGCTGAAGAGGTTGTGATGTTCTATGTGTCTCTTTGTCATGTCAGTATGGGCGTGCATGGCCTGTTTCCGCTCCTGTCCTACTTAAGCCTTGGTTTTTGTGCTTGTGGCTACCAGCACTGCTCCACTTTCCCCTCAGTCACAGAGCCCAGGGCAGCTCCAGCATGGATCCAGCTCACAGCCAACCACATGACTCCTCACACAAGGCAAGCATCATGAAACTAGGGGCACCTCATCTACTGGCCATTGAGTAACATGTTAAAGACCACAGTCACCAGAGCCTTTCTCAAGAAACAACTTAAACTGCTTGCACATGATTGTGCTTATTTAAATAATGAACTGCTCATAACTCAGAAACATACAATAGGATTTGGCACTGTATGTCAAAACAATTGCCCTGCAAGACGTTAATTCTACCATATGCATGCAATTAGCATAGAGCCTTTGCCTTTCTTATTTAATTCAACTTTATTGACTCCCAAGGGGGCTTGGCTGCTTCAGCTTCACTGATTCATATTGCAAATGCCTGATACTTTCTTAAAGCAGCCAGGGATGAAGAGATTTTAATGCAGATTAAAATAGATAGTATGTGGCTAGTTTGTGTTCTTAGTGATACCTTGGAGGGAAAATTGCTAAAATACTATTATGCTAAATACTATATACTATGTGTGCAAGTTTTAAAGTTATTTCTGCCCTTTAAATAAACCTGCAGGAACAATTAAAGTTATTTGATTGATTGATTTATAGAGTGATATTAACATAAAGAATACATTTTCTGTACAGTGTCATAAAAAGAGTAGCTTATAGGCTTGGGACTTTGTACAAGGGCAGCAGACAGCGCATACTCAAACCCAGATATGTGATTGTGAAAGTTTTAACAGGGCAGATCCTCTCTGCTTTCATGTGAGGTTAGAACGGCTTGCTCTAATTCTCACTCCAGTCATTTGAGTCACTTTGCATTAGCTCTGATTGTACAATAACTGAGAGATTGTAGACATGCTGCTGGGAGCATTTCTTGAAACTTCTATATTCATAGCTCTTTAGAAATCCCAATGTGACCGTGGGAGTGAAGCATGCTGGGTAAATGATGAGCTTTGATGGTCACTGTCCTTCGCTCCACAGCATGACCAACACAGATGTAACCCTGGGACTGTGGTGCTGCTGTGAGAATCAATAACTTCAACAAATAGCGCATTTTAAAATGCACTGCTTACATTGCTTTTATGTCAAACACCTTGAGATGTATGCAGAATGTGCTCCTAATCTTACATATAAAACAAAGGCCTGTCTCAAATATAATATAATAAAATGAATGTCCTTCTACAGCTGAAACCAGAAGTTTACATACACTATATAAAAAGACACATCCTCTTTTTTTCCTCACTGTCTGACATGAAATCAGACTAAACTTTACCTGTTTTAGGTCAATTAGGATTACCAAAATTATTTATTTGTTAAATGCCAGAATAATGAGAGAGAGATTTTTTTAAGACAAGTTTTCATTACTTTTTTAAAGTCAGAAGTTTACATAGCCAGTACTATGGCTTTAAACAATTTGGGAAAACCCAGATGATGATGTCATGTCTTTGGAAGCTTCTGATTGGTTTATTGACAACATTTGAGTTCATTAGAGACACACCTGTGGATGTATTTGAAGACACACCTCAGACACACTGCTTCTTTGTGTAACATCATGGGAAAGTCAAAAGAAATCAGCCAAGATATCAGGAAGAGAACTGTGGACTTGTACAAGTCTGGTTCATCCTTGGGTGCACGTTCCAGATGCCTGAAGGTGCTACATTCATCTGTTCAAACAATTATATGCACCATGGGAATGTTCAGCCATCATACTGCTCAGGAAGGAGACGGGTTCTGTGTCCCAGAGATGAGTGTGTCATTATCTATTGTGAAACGAGTAATGTACTGACATGGGCTGAAAGGCTACTCTGCCAGAAGAAGCCATTACTCCAAAAGAAACATAAAAAAGACAGATTACAGTTTGCAAATGCACACAGGGACAAAGACCTTATTTTTGGAGACATGTCCTGTGGTCTGACGAAACTAAAACTGAATTGTTTGGCCGTAATGAGCATTGTTACATTTAGAGGAAAAAGGGGGACATTTGCAAGCCTGAGAACACCATCCCAACTGTGAAATACGGGGGTGGCAGCATCATGTTTTGGGGTTGTTTTGCTGCAGGAGGGACTGGTGCACTTCACAAAATAGATGGCATTATGAGGAAAAAAACATTATGTAGAAATACTGAAGCAACATCTCAAGACATCAGCCAGGAAGTTAAAGCTTGGGCGCAAATGGGTCTCCCAAATGGACAATGACCCAAAGCATACTGCCAAACTGGTTACAAAGTGGCTTAAGGATAACAAAGTCAATGTTTTGGAGTGGCCATCACAAAGCCCTGATCTCAATCTTATTTATGGTCAGACCTGAAAAGGCATGTGCGAGCAAGGCAGCCTACAAACTTGGCTCAGTTACACCAGTTCTGTCTGGAGGAATGAGCCAAAATTCCTGCGAACTATTGTGAGAAGCTTGTGGACGGATATCTAAAACATTTGACCCAAGTCATACAGTTTAAAGTGGTACCAAATACTAATAAAATGTATGTAAACGTCTTACTTTGAAGAAAGTAAAAAATTGTCTAAAAAATCCTTCTCTCATTATTCTGACATTTAGCAAATATAAATAATTTTGGTAATCCTAATTCGCCTAAAACATGAAAAGTTTAGTATGATTTCGTGTCAGGCAGTGAGAAAAAAATGTGCATGTGTCTTTTTATATAGTGTATGTAAACTTCTGGTTTCAACTGTATATTAATTTAAATGTAGTAGTATTTTTAAGTTCATGATAATCTAATTTCTTGTCCTCACTACACTTTAATATATTGCTATTTTGTGGAAAGGGACAAAGAGCTTACCACAACAAAGACAATGCAATGATGTAATATCAAGTAGAGAAGATTCCACATAAGTAAATAGGAAACTGCTTTGTAAATGAGATCAAAAATATTATATGCACCACCTCTGCCTCAATCCCATTATTTCTATGACTATTATCAAGCCCCTTAAAGAACTGATTGCTGTACCAAATTATTTCGTCCATGTTTTTGAGCTGAATTTGTGTTGCTCCAGTACAGATATATTGGATAGGCAGCTCTTGAGGTCAAAATAGTTGTTTTTTCAGTTAGCATGCTAGTAGTAGTTAGCTTTACATTGAGGGCAAACCTCCACTCTGGCTTCTGAAAGTTGTGAAAAGTACTTATAAACTGAATAAATAGGATGCATAGATAAGTGAG
>KN483409.1:0-13544 GCA_000787095.1 Periophthalmodon schlosseri | reverse complement strand
CGCTGCAAATCAACTAGTTTTGTTTTTCAAGTTTTTAAGACAGTAAAAATCAGGAACAGTGTTTTTGAACTATAGGTAATCCAAAAAAATGACTCACCATGATAATGCTAAACAGAACATTTAACATTTATTTGGAATGAGAAGACAGCTGTCAAGGCTGTAAGAGGAGCAGAGGAATTCAGTCACATCTTGTCTTTTTGTAAGAGTTTAAAGTGAGATGAGTTGATGCTGTACGTGTCAAAAAATAGTCATCCACGTTAAAGGGTTTCATCATTTCATCAGTTGATTGTTTTGGTACAAACAGTCATCTCCAGTATCTTCCACACAATTATTCAAGGCAGTCCCACACCTCCTTCTTTGATTCTGTCTTTCATTTGAGAATTGTCCAAATAAGGAAATCAAACATGAACTTGGCTGTGACTTTTGTCAATAGCAGATCGGCCAATCTCTCAGTACAAACTGTTCAGCTAAAGAATGGCAAAATTAAAAGCTAAAGAAAAACTGTAGGAAATTTGCTTAAATCCAGATCTGTTTTAGTCCTGAGTTTATGTGTTTAGTCATACAAAACCTGGCTTAGAGCTGTTTAGTCTCGTGTTTGACCTGGTTTAGACATCTGGAGGCAAAAGTAAAGTGGAATATAATGTCATTTCAAAAGAGAAATTGGGACATCACAAAATATAAAAAATCAATGGGTTTGGGGCAAATAATAACCAGTTAGCAATATCATTTTACACAATTTGCTTATTTAAGACTAGATTATGATAAAACATTTTTCAGGATTTACTGGAAATATATAGAATGTTGACTCCATTTTTTGCTACAGATATAATACATATTATTCATTATATATGAACGTTCTAATCATTTTTCATTTTATTGTATTCTCTATACAATAAAATTAAACCCATCAGGAAACTAAGAATATATTACTAACTATAACAGTATATTCAGCCCTCAATAGGTTTCTAAATGCACAAATCTGTTATTGGGAGGCAGTGCACTCTCGTTGGTCCATGGAGCATCTATCTCTGAGGCAGGAGGCTGAGGCAGCATTTTGGCTCTGTTCAACATTATACAGCAACAATAACAGCCTCTAAGTCACAGGAGACAGCTCCAGTTAAGATTTGGACATCTTCACTACAAAGATACCAATAAATCACACACAGGACTTGGCAGGAAGAGAGCAGTGCATCTCAAACTGTGGGATGAGTACCAGCAGAGGAACAGTGCTATTTCTATTGTAGTCCCAGTGATGTTGGAGATAAGGTGTGAAGTTGAGACCCCCTTTTGGCACAGTTTGGACCTGCTTTAGTCCTGATTTAGTGTTGGTTTTGACTGATTTCATCCTCTTGCTTTAGTCAGGCCTGCCAAGTGCCAACTTCAGTCATGTTACAGACCTTGTGTTGAGATTTAGACTTGGTTTTATATCTTATCCTGCCTGTTTAGCTCTGGTGATTTCTGTCTGGTGTTACTTGGTTAAATGATTTTATAAAGGTACACAACATAACTTTTCTGGTGGGGGTCCACCACCTTCTTGTCTCTATGAAATTGAATGAATTTGCCTATGTTCTACAGTATGGCATTATACTTGATAATCTTGCATTTATTCAATAATAAAAGGTGTTTTTATTGCTCAAAAATACCTGAAAAAAACATGAATTCTTACTGTGAGTGGTCACCTCGTCCCAGATCTAACTTAAAACTTGGTTTGATAGCCAAACTGTGGAACATTCCAGGCATTGGCAGGCCATCCACCACAATGTTTTTATAGCTTAGTCCTGGTATATGGTTTGTTATACCTAAACCTTTCCAAAATCCTGTAGTTATTTTGATTCCTGTTCTGATTTACACATAGTTTAATCATGGTCTCAAACACTTGCTTATTGCTGGATAATATTTTTAAATCCAAATATGATCCGAACTGGTACTTGATGTGAAAACTTTGAGAATCATTAGCAGTGAGCCTTTTTTCTCTGCTAGTCCATCAAGTGCTGCGTCTGCCTACATAAAGCACATCACACCGTCCACTCGTCCATGTGTCCAGTACATTATGTCACATTGTACACTGGCCCTGCTGCAGCCTGTGATTATTTACACTCACATGGAGTTTTAGCAGAGAGTGGGAGGGCTCGGCTCATGTCCCATACACACACGTATAGTAGGTCTGCCCTGACAAGTGACAGCAGCATATCTCACTCCATTAGGCACAGCGCTAAAACCACTGAGGTCAGGCGGAAGCCCTGATATACACTCCTAACAAAGAGAAATCAGATCAGACATCAGTATTGATTATCATGTCAGAAATACATAGATACATTTTTTTAAAGTATAATTTAATTCACCCTACTCATACTCATTCATGGGGGTCACAAATAGTTGACTGGACACAAGTGCTTAGCCAAAAAACTATGGGCCTAACTCATTTGGCCAGGTACTGATACTGAAAAAAAAAAATCATCACTTAAAGTTTGGACATTTCCTGAAAAGTTACAATGTTGTTTATTTGTATCTCAGAAAGAGAAAAAGACCACATTATATATAAAAAAAATACATAGATTTCCTTTTTCCTTAGTATCAAAATCTGGTTTGAAAATTTAGTACCGTGACAACATTAATACACAGAGTTGTTACAGGAAGTCCTTCAAGATTCCCCTCTATATAGATTCAGGGTGCGATCACACTTGTCCTCATTCAGTCCTGGTATAAGTAGACTTGCTTTTGTCCTGTTCTAGTCCTGGTTTAATCCTGGATTTAATCCCAGTTTAGAACCAATGCGGAAATGGCGATAGTGCAAGTGTGAACACACCCATAGTCTACTGGCAAAATTGGATCACCCACTGTGAACCACTAGTGACCATTTTTGACGATAACTATACGCAGCATTTCCATAGAGTTAGACTTTCTAATCATTATAAATGCCTTATTTTGTGAAATCTAATAACAAAATGTATAACAAGCACAAATTTATATGTGATGTGGGACCTCAGTCACAAAATATGCATCCTCAGGTGGGCGTTTTGACAGCACATCAGAACAGGTCTGAAATAGCTTTCATTCATCAGGGAACAATAAAGATGCACACAGGCAGACAGGAAGTGCGTACTCTCCCCTGTTCCCTAATAGGCCCACACAGACACATACTCCACTCAAGGTGACCTATTTAACGCAATGTGCCAAAGTCCTGTTCTGTCCCAGTTTCTTCTCCGCCACTGGGTGCAAAAATAACTGTTCCCTTCAAAGAGGACACACACTTTTTTCTCAGCTAAATAAATCTCCTGATGGCCACTCAGCTTATTTGCTAAATTTGGCTTACATCTTTTCATTAAAAAGAATACAAAATATTGTTATGATGAGTGTTACAAAGAAAATAAACAGACATTTATGTATGGTAGGCTCTAGGACAAAAATAGACATTTGTTGACTCATTGAACAAAAAGTACAACCTACATTTTCAGATGCATAAGATGTCCAGAAATGTCCACCATTTAAAAATGTACTTTAAGAAATGGGAACATTGATGCTTTCTCTGACCTCATTATCAGAATAGAAGAGGCAAAACTCCTGCCATTAGACGGGACATGTCAAACTAAATACCGGTAGAACGTGGGCACTGCTGAAATAGGCTCCTCTGGCATCTGATTCATCTGATTCAGGTCCTGGAGGCTAAGTGAACCGGAGTGTGCCAGGAAAATCCACCATACTGGAGCTGCCACGGGCCCTCGCCATAGGTGGGATCTATTGTGCCCGTAAACGCCTTTTGGCATGTGCCACATATGCTCAGTCTCGGCAGCTAATAATAGGTTCTATGAATCATGTCGTGTCTAGTGCTATGCGAGCTAACACTCTCTGTACATTGTTAACCTAAGCAATTTACTAATTCATATGTAATAATATAAGATTGGTTATAGAAACGTTAAATGTCTAAGTTAAATATTTATCTATGCACTTATGCACTGTAAATATGGCTAAAACTGCTCAAAATCAAACTCCTCTCAGTGGCTTCTTGGCTCTAAGGCCAGATTTTTTAGTATATAGGTTTATATTAACACTGAACTACAGTTGTATAGCTTGCTACGCTGGATGCCCTTTCAGATATGACCTTTCTCTGTTTGTATGTTCACTAAGCAGATTTCAAATGCATTTCACTTATAAATAATAACATTTACTATTGTCAGTCATTTCCTGTCAGTGCCATGATGATGTATGTGTGTAATAGTTACATCTAAAAATGTAATATGAACGTGTTAATAGTCCTGGAGACTAAATATGCTCTCAGTATTTCATTGGCACTTCTATGGCGTTTCTATGGCTGTGCTCCTCATGCTGTCAGTCTGTAATCACTCTGATTTCATATGTGCTAGATGCCAAGCAGGCTATTAGGTAAGGAGGTAGCAAGCCCATATTCTGTCAAGAGCAAAACAAAAACAAACATGGCAGCCATGCATGTGTAGGACTGGATGTACTGCCTTCTACTCTGATGAATAGTCATCCTTTGATTTATTTTTACTCTCTATGACGCTTTCGTAGCTGCTTTCCTCAAAAGGCCCATCCGCATCTGATGATATCTTGCTCTCTTTGCGGTCAGTGTCTTTTTTGTATGATTAACAAAAAAGCTCTATATAACTTTGATGAATTATTATTAGTAAATATGTGTGTATATGCAAATTTATCAGAAAAAGAATTAAATGCCATTTTTTGTAACATTTTTGCTGCTATGTCTAAGGAGATGCGTAAATGCATAGTGGAACTGCTTTGTTAAATCAAATAAAAGTCAATCTACAAAATGTGTTGGTTAGAATAAACTACTGAATTTTGCTCATGCTTCATCAACATTTATATTGTTCATCATTGCTATATAGGGCCAGTTGATAAAGTAACTCACCAAGGTATCAGTATAGAAATAATTCATATGACCACAGATGATGTGACATGTGGCTACAGCCCCAGAGCATTTTCTTCTACAATTTGCATAACTATTAATACTATTATTATTTTTATTACTGCATATTATCCGTCAACAACCTTCGAAGTAGACCATGGATTTCAAAGTTTCAGAACTCAACACTGAGGAGAACGAGGTCTAACTGTGTCAATGTTTTACCTGAGTTTCGACAGTGACAGGGGAAACCACTCCTGACCATGATAAGCTGGACCTATGGGCTGTTTACATTCCTGAGATTGGCTCCACTCTTAAACAAACACACTGCTCTGTTTGGACTCTGCTGCATTTCTGTGAGCTACACAAAAGCTTGTGATCTTAGCCTGGATTGTGATTAACCAAGCAACCTGAAAGACCCTTTTGTGTGCAATTTACGCTCACTGGCGACTTTATTAGGTACGTGAAAACGTTCAAGAGCAAAATCATCCAAGTTATTCTGATATCTGATCTCTGGTATCAACAATTCATTTTCACAATTGCCATTCATTGGCTGTTGAAACCCAATGTGCGGTATCTCACAGGAGAGATGGTTGCTCAGATTGGGGTCTGGTACCACCTCCTTCTGAGAGTGAAACTAGAAGAGCTGTGTGCCATTTTTGGACTGGCTTCTTTCTGGGAGTTGGTGAGTTTTGCTGGGTCAACAGAGAGCCAACCCACACAGAGGTAAAGTCGCTTGTGTTATCAGCAGCAGCAGCAAACAAACCTAGAGCAACAGTGAATGTTAGGTCAATCGGAATTAGGCAAAAAGAAACCCACTTTGTATCCAGACGTTTACAAAAAAAATAGAACACATTGATTAGAAAGTATGATATCAGGGTTTGCCATGGGAAACAAGCTGAGAACAAGATCAAAGGCTTCAGCAGTATGACTAAATATTGTACAGAGAGTATAGGGAAGGTCTTGGTGCTTTCCAGTTAAAAGGGTAAAAGTACTTTGTCATAGGCAGGGAGCTGTGCTGTTTAAAATATTTATAGTTACAATGCATTATTTTTATAATGTCTTCGCCAGTGGTAAAGGATGGTTGTTTAAAGCTAAGACTATATTTTTTTTCCATAGTGTTGGTGCCAAGAAATCAAATCAGGTCGGCAATCATTATTTGTTAGCTCTGTACTAAAGCATTCATTGAATGAGTCAGATAGTGCTTCATCTAGAAAATATGGTGGGCATTCGCCTGCAATGTATGGTATATAGTTCAGGATTATCCATGAAACAAAACAACACATCTGTTTTCTGAACCTGTGCGTTACATTGTAATTATTTGTTGAAAACAGAACTGGAGAGAAAAAGGCCTACCCTGCACAGTTTTAGGTATCTGATTGTTATATGTCAGGTTGGATTGATTTCAGTGAATAATGTTCTAAATACAAGAGGGTCATTCAGCCAAAGGTTAATGTGGTCTGATCAGGCTCAACCGCATCTGTTTTGTTGTGGGTACGAATGAGCTACACCTAATAGACTTTCACTTTGAGTCTCTCTGATCAGTTACCTCAATGTGGAATGCAAATCGTAACTTCACTTGTGCTCTAAATAATTGTCAGTAAGTAAAAATGGTATGTTGGTTGTTGGTCTTTATCCCCTGTGACTATTCACTGGCAATTGTCCAGAATGCCAAAAAACCAGCTGAGACAGGCAGGTTCAATGACCCATGCAAATCTACAGCTGGCCATACTGTAGTCGCTAACATTTGAATTGAACAGAATGGCAGGACAGTTCTTGTCTATTAATATCTCTGCTGGACAAAAGTGCTTTTGCCTTTGGCAAGAGCCAAAATCTGTGGTCCTGCAGCTGTCCTTTCAGGATAGACAGATATCATACAGAATCTAGAGAGATCCACTTGAAATTCTGCATCTATTTAAATCTCCCAATTCTTGTGAGGAAATGGCTGAATGAACTCTTGTCTATTTCCATGCTTCCAGTCTCCCCAGATCTTTGTGCAATCTAATTATTACTGTTAAATACACGGATTGTATCAACCAAATTTAAGGGGCGTGGCGCGAGTGAAATGAGCACGTTCGGGGAGCAGCTGGGACTTGGCAGCAGCAGCCATTTTCTGAGGTCCTTCTCCTCCCTCCAGAAGTATAGCATCTAACCTCAGCTCTGAACAGGCTCTGTGTATTCATCATATGTCTAGATGTGTCTATTGCACTTGCTGCTATTGCATTATGCAGCAGAGGTCCAAAGTCATCCCTACACAAAAGACATCGTTCACACTAACAACACAACATTTTGGCTTGGCTCCATATTGATCCACAGCCAGAGAAGTCATCCCCTCCTGCTCTCACATTGGCCCATAAAAACAATGATAGATATTGTTTCAAAAGCTGCATCACTGGATATCTTAAGTGCACAGTGTCCAAATAGAATACAAGTTTATTATAGAATAATTCCACAAATCATGCAATAAAAATCTGTCAATATAACATCTGTCTGGATAATTTGAACTTGTCTTATTACCTTTCCAATATAGCATGATTTCTTTTCTTTTTCTTTTTTTGCAACAAAACACCCAAATGGAAAACTGTTCAGCTCTGCTTATTTCTGCTGACACACTAAGAAAATACAGGTGTGGGTTATTACAAGCCACATAAGTGTGAAAAATGCAATGCAATGCATTCAACCTATTGTTGGTTAAAATGTTAGTGGGATGGATATATTTCTAAAAACATGCTTAATGTAACTGTTAAAACAGTTTTCAGATTTACACATAACCATTGTATGCAAAAATCAGTATTCATGAAGGTTCACGTTAAACAAACGTAATATTAACATAACATCATGTTAAAGAAGCATATATTAAATATGTTTTGATCCTATTAGCCCATAGAGAACAAATTTAGCTCTATTAAGCGGCTATTTTGCAACTAATATAGAGAGATAAGCTTATTCTTCCCTTATTTGTTGCATTGACTTCTCTCTGTCAGGCCTCAAACGCGTCTGAATGAAACGATTCAAAGATCAATTTGCTGAACAATGTCTGCGCTCAATAGACAAGAAAGACAGCCCTGGATAACAAACATGACGTGACATCTCCTTTCACTTGCAGTTTCCTTTTGCTACTTTGTCCATAGATACACATTTCAAACTAATTCCTGCATTCAGACCGTCATAATAATGAATGTAGCTCTGCCACTGTTGTTGTGAGAATGGGGGCATAGACTTCTGCAGCTGTTTAGGCCTGGGATCAATCCGTTTGAATAATAAAAGGTTGGTAATTATAGGCTGTGCTTCTTGCCTTCCTTTTACAATCCTACCGCTTAAGTTAACATTAGAAACATCCAAAATAGATATACTGGAAGGTCTTTATTTGCTGCTCCAAATGTAGGTGGCAGTTATTCTTTTATTCACGCTGGATGTCTGTCAATAGCTGGCACATCCTCTTCCCTAAATGGGCTGAAGATGACTGAGCTATTACTGCAGAGGGCCCTTGTCTGCTTTGTATTGTCTTGGGCTATTATTAATTATCTCTGAACACTGGAAATTTAATTGGTAAAATAAGCTTGCTTTTATATGAACAGCAGCTTATGAAATGGGGAGAGGACGATGATTAAGACTGAGGGCTTAAAGGGGGAAATCCACATTGACTCAAAGCGCATCCATCGCTGATAAAGCTCAGGAGACAAAGAGAGCAGAACCAATTAGACAGCAGTTTGCAGGGGCCACTCAAGGCATTTTAGGACCATGAACAAAAGAGGCAGGTTTGCACTTTTAAAGGGATATTTTGCATTCTGTGAAGTTGTATAAGTTTCATAGGACTCCAAGCAAGTATGGTTATAAGGCTCACTTAAAAAAGAAGTCCATCCATTGCATTTGACCCATCCCTCAGTGGGACAACCTGCGCAAAGCAGTGAATAGGAGGGACCCTTTTCCAAATTAGAGTCAGTATGTTATTGCCTTTTGTTAGCCTATGTCTGAGATTGACATTAAAAATCCACTGAAAAGTCCTACTACCTTCACTTTGCAAGTTCTGTCTGATTACCCCGATACAGCACATATTTGATAAACAATATCATATACCAATGAGTCTAGTGTCAATTGGTCTAAACTACTCTACCCCTTTTGTATCTTTATCATTAATGGTATACTTACATGTAGAACTCCCTTTAAAAGAATAAATTAGGTTTATAAAAAGTGCTTACCTTGTGTCGGCACTTCAAAACAACACCATAGGCACCTAAAAAAAGCACAAAATTAAATTAAATCATTCCAACTTGACCCATAATCAAAATTAAATGTCACATAGACCATCGTTTCATGAATACGTAAAGCACCCATGTTAGTCAAAGTAGACCGACCTGAATGAAAAATAACAACTGTGACAGAGAATATTAAGTTTAAATATGCTGATATGTGGTTAGCATCTCAGTATTTGACCTTTACCCATGAATAACCCAGGAGCAAGAGGCCAATAGTGGCGCTACAATGGCAGGACAAGGCACTACTTAAGCACTTTTATTTCCTTGGTTTCTGGTGAATCCCAAACATCATCCCCCTCTGTGAAAGGACAGGTGGCTCAGAAAGTAGGCCGCTGGAGTTGGCAGGTTACAGTAGATGTGATGTTATCGGCCAAGGCAGTTACACACGTGTCCCTGAGGGCCCAAGATGGGTTCTTAAACAACGGTGGACAGGCTTCATGTATTGTTAATGGGAAACATGGCTACCTGGCTCATGAAAGAGTGTTGTTTATGTGCATTAGTGTTTATCTGATGAAGACGATAAATACAAGGACATGCATTATAGGGAATGAGCCAATGAACCAATAGCTACAATTCTCACAAGCTACAATATATAGTATTGTACACCAGGTTGGACTGCACTCTAAAAATGCACAATCCAGCTTTTCAGTGTGTTTATCTATACCTATACCGATATCAACTGATACCAGAGCAAAGACTGCACATATTTTCTTTAAAACCCTTAAATGTATATATGTGTACTATAAAATATGTTATGTAACTGTTATTCTTCAAGTGACTGCAGAACTGCATACAAGTTCAAGTTCATACCAGTTTATGATACATTCTGGGCCAAGTAAATAGAGTAAACAGGGATGTAAATGCTGAGTACTGATAATTGCCAAAATAAGAATCTCCTTACGGGAAAAATTAAAACTACTCATTGTTTTAGGTTAAGATTATCTTTCAAATAAAACATGAAGTATGGCATTGTTTTGAATACGTTGCATTTGTTGACTCCACAAACTCTGACTACATCATTGTCATATTCAGTTTTTATTTGGGATCGCCAAATTAACAGGACATGTGTGTTCCCATGGTGACGCTTTTGCAAATGAGCTTTGTTATTCTTCAGTGGATAAAAGACAATGCATTTCAATTGTGATCAAAGTAGAAACCAGAGAAAGCCAATGGAAATTTGTGTATTTTATATACAGTGGGTCTGTTCTGATTCTTGTTGCTTCATCCTATATGAGGGATGAGCAATGATTCATATGATTATCAGAACAACATGTTATTTCAGGAATGCTCACAATAATCAGACAGTTATGTAATGCATTATGTGTTGTTCCATTATTATTACAAGAAAAATGATACAGCCTCTGTGCATCACTGCAATTTTACACGCTGTGAATGTATATTTAACACAATGTATGACAATAGTCCTTCATATTAACTTGCTACACAAAGTGGCAGATGATCTCTCTATCTTTATATGGGCAAATTAGACCAATTCAGCTGTAGTCTTTGTGTAGTTATAGCAAGCCAGAGCCAAAAGTAAAATTGTAATTGGCTGGTTATAAATGACAAAATTATATAAACACCACCTGTTTTGCTTTACAAACATTCTTCTTTCTGTTTGGATTATTAATATCATCCTTTTTATATTGTAACTAGGGCTGGACGTAATGGCAAAAAATATAAAACATTTTTTTCCCACTTATTGATTGATCACAATTTTTGATTTTATTTTATTTGGTCAAATACAAATGGCTATTCATTATAATTAATTAATTAATTAATTACTTCATTCATTCATTCATTCATTTATTTATTAATTAACATAAACATAACATGAACATAAATGAGACAGACTGTGGGTAAGATTTTATTATATCTTTGTCCCCCAGACACAAGGTCAACATGTTCTAATCAAATATAGTTTTACTGATAACAACTGTAATGCTGATTTATTCTTAGTTGCAAAAACATTGGACATAATGTCCCAGTTTATTATGTTAAAATTTGGTGTTTTGATTGTCCAGACAGTTATCCAATCAGAAAGCGGAATGAGCCTCACATGAATCTCTAATTTGGGTTGCGATGTTTCAATGATGAAATCCAGTTGATTAAAACTTAAAAGGACTCTGATGAGAATCCTCACAACCTAAATCCCAGCACCTGCAGCCAATCATGACTCAGTGCAAGTGCAGCCTCTGCAGCTCAGTGAATGAATTCTGGAGGTTCTGAGCTTTCACATGAGGCCTGGCCTTTGCATATATTGACTGTATGTGTCCTCTATATGCAGGTTTAGGCATTGACAGGTTCAATCAATTTAAAACTGTAAGAGCGCAGACTACACACAGTTCCTTTAATAATTGCCATTTAAAACAAAAAGGTAAACTTTCTTCATCCAAATTATGAACTGTGTTCCAAACAGCTTGCTTTATTGGCTGTACAGCTTTCAAACAAAAAATGGACCCCGGCCGTGCATATCATTGACAATTAGAGATCTTGATTAAAACGTTGATTAATTGCGCAGCCCTAACTGCAGCTATAACTTACTACACATTTCTTCTTCATTACATAATTAACCAAATTGACTGGTGTTCAGATAAGTGGGGAAAAAATCTGTCAGTGTGGACTTGAGCATAGAGGGAGATCTGGACTGAAATACTTGAACAGTTTCAGAAGGATACTAAAAGTGCTGACTGCTTTCATTGGACAGCCACTCAAACTAGAGCCTCCTGCAGCTCCAGTGCCATGTCCCCCACACAGAGTAAAGTTATTGGAGGCTAGAGAAGAGGTGCAAACTGGGACAAGTGGGTGGCCTAACCTGAGGGCACTTTCTATCAACCAAATTCATTCGCGGAAAAGGAGGAGGCTTTTGACACAGGATTTAAGCACAAAATCTGTGTTTTTAGACATATTAGCAGCAATTTAAGCCAATCAAACCAGCCCACCTATGCTGCACTTACATCACTGCGTTGGGAAACAAGGCCACCTACTTATCCATTGGACATACAAGGCTTTTACTGACCTTTTTACATGGTCAAAGTGGACACAACAATCAAACGATTACTCACTAGATACAGCCAAAGTGTGAGTGTGTTACGTCAACTGTGCCATTTGAAATACGTTACATTCCTATCCGTTGTAACCCATGTCTAAACCAAAGGTCTAACCAAGAAATAAATAATAGTCTAAATAATAACAGAAGGACTTTATTAGGTCTAAAGCACCAATAAACAGGATAAATCAGATTTAAACCAGGACTAAACTTCATGCAATCCAGGATTAAAGGGGTACCATGTCTGTTTTTAGATGGAGGCTCCAAAACCTACTATTCTCCATGTTGTTTTCCCTGGAATGTTCCACAAAAATAAATAAAACTAGCAATCACCATAGAGACAAGCAGGTGACTCCACAAAAACAAGTATTTTTTTGACCATAAAAAAACGACTGAAGGTGAATAAATGAAATATACACAGGCAAATTCCAGGCAAAGAAATAACATTTCACAAGCAGGTGACGGACCCTCAACCACTTCAATGACTTATTTCATTATCTACACCAGGTATTTAGGGCTGTAGTTGACCAAAGAAATTCTTGGTCGACTAAAGACATACCCTGTCGATCAATTACTAAAATTGGGGGGGTGGCAAAAGCACTCTTACTATTACGTATCTCTATGTATGCACTCAAGACTACACCTGCACAGGAGTTCATGCTAAAACAACTATTTATGCAAAAAAAAGTACTATGAAACAATTATAATTTATAATTATAATTTGTATTTATAAAAAGAGTTTTTACATATAAATAAAAAAAATAATTATTGATCGACTAAATGACTAAAGGACTACAGCCCTGCAGGTATTCATTTCATACTGTATAAACCCAGGTCTAATTCCGAACTAAACCAAAACCAGACTACATTTAAACTATATTACAAAAATAAACCAGGATGAACTACAAGCAAACAAACAGGACTTAACTAAAGCAGTAAGCACACTATACACTTACCTTCACCCACAATTCCAAGGACTTCAAATTTATTCATTACATCACCAATGTTAGGGGTCTTCATGAAATCAAAGGCTGTGCAGCGGAAGATTCATGGTGAGACAGAGGAGGTCCTAAAGGACACAGTGAGGCAGCCAGCTGTCCGCTCCTGAGAGACGATCGCTGGCTCTGGTCCATATTATTCAGCTCATTCCCTCTTCAGCAGCTCAAATCCACCTGCACAAAACATGCACAGTATATCGTAATCAAATCTAAATGAAAAATCACAAAGGCTCCAATTATTTAGATAATAGAATGTCCTCTGCAAAGGAGAAAATATCCTGTCTTTCTAGAGAAAAATTTTGTTGTACCTGTAGTTTAGACCTCTACAAACTAACAAGCATGTTTTGAAATTCATGGGATTCTTG
>KN483408.1:64028-112470 GCA_000787095.1 Periophthalmodon schlosseri | reverse complement strand
ATTACAATAAATAACAGTTACAATGGTTAAAGGTGCATTATTTAACTTTGGGTCTACCACTTGCTTGTTACCGTGGAAATGTTTTTTTGCTTGGAATTTTCCACAGTATGGCATTAAACTTATCTATCTTGCATTCAGTCAGTTACAGGTGTTTTTATTTCTCAAAAATACCTTGAAAAACATGCATTGTTTCTCCACAGATCTGACTGGTAACTCGGCCTTGTGGCCTCACCTGTTTGCCTCTATGGAATTGGATAGGTTTTATACCAAAGTGTGGAACGTTTCAGGCTGACAGGCTATTTGACAATTCCTTTTCCTTCCGGCAATGTTAACCTGTTGAGTTATTCAGTGTTTGAAAACCCATTATTGTAAGGTAAGCTATATTTTTTTGTCTTTTTGAGGAAATGTGTCCTCGGCGTTTGACCCATCCTTTAGTGATTCACATGACAACAGTGGCAGTAAATCCGAACTTAAGTACACAAATCAAGGAAGAACTCGGGAGCGATCTGTTTCCTGATATTTCCCTGGAGCGCCGCTACCATTGTTTTCCCTCCCAACTCGGCAGAAACTGGAGGAAGTTGTTGAAAGTAAAGCTCTTCCTATCTCACTTCCTCTGATAATTGTCGGACCCTTGGTGAACCGCTGATAAGCCTGGCACCTGCGAGTTTGTTTTCTCTGCCAAACAAAGGAGGCGTCGCCGACAGTTGTCAAGGCCTGTAGATCATTCACGGCACCTATGGCAGCTTTCGTTTGGTTGCCTTTCAAGTTGGGAGAAAGAAGAGAATGCAAATAAAAAACCAGAGGGAGGCTTCCAAACATGCAAAAGCATTACCCAAGGCTAAAGGGGCATGTGTGAACGAAAGAGTTGGATTAGGGCCAAGTTTTAACGCAACACAATATGAGCTTGTAGCAGCATGCTTTTGTTATGTTTAACCACCTGGTGATGGCGTTAGCAGGAATTAGGGTCGTCATGAGTACTGAAAATCAGATATTAAAACTAGTATTGAAACTAGATACTCATTTGAGCAGTTATCGGTGCTAAAAGAGTCACAGCACAGAGATGAATAGCTTTGTTTTTGAGCTGTATCAGATCAAGTATAAGGCCACAAGGACTAGTACACACCCATGAAACACTATGGAACCTACCTGAATGGTACGATTATTATGTTAAAATGACATTCTATTGTCTAAATAAAGAGTGTTCTTTTATTATCACTGTGGTATGGGAATCAGTATTGAGCATCGAGTCTATTTCTTAGCATCGGAATCAAGTTTGAACAGTCGGAATATATAAATGTAATGTTTTGTTACGTTTAAAGATACAAAATGAATGCTAATAATAATCACTGTATCACAATAGCTGTCAAAGATGCATCTTTAAAGCAACACTGAGTAACTTTCCGGAGGTGGGATGTCACCTACATGATTCCATAAAATAGAGAAGTTGCCATACTCTGGAACATTCTCCTTGGAGTAAGAGTTAGGTGTGTGGAGATACGAGCCTGCTCAGTTAGAAAGCATGTTTTTCAAAGTTTTTCAGTGCAATAAAAACATCATATTGTATAAAATTACACAGTGGGTCTTCGATAGCTCTTCCCTAATAATAATAGTAGAAATAATTACTCTATGTGCCTATGTGGCCTATGCCCTTACAAACTGGCAACACTTTACAGCACGTTTACTTCTACAGCGGTGGACTGGCTGAGTTTTAATTGAACATAAAACTTGGTGCCATTTAATTAAGCAAGGACTTTAATCCACTAAGTCCAGCAGAATGAGAATGAGCGTGGAGCCCATTACTTTTACTTCAGGCAGAAAAGACAATAAACAAGTGGAATTGTTAAACCTAAAATACAACTACAATGAGTTTATCTGTTCAGTTAGCCATCCAATTGTGCTGAGCAGACTACCTGATAGATCCCGAAAAGATTATGTTACTTTATGTTAGGATTGTCAAAAGTATCCAAAATCAGATGCTAACTGATACTAGAACTTGTATCGAAACTAGATACTTATTTGAGCAGGTATCGATACTAAAAAAGTCACATTCGCAGGACAGAAATTAAACTTGATCTTGAATTGCATCAAAACATAGACTAGTATAGCTATAAGGCCACATGGGAATGTAAAAGAAAGTACTATTACTTAATGTTGAAAATAACATTCTATTGTCTAAAGAGAGAGTGTTTTTAATATAACTGTAGTATCAGAAAGAGTCTCTTCCTTAGTATCGAAATCGAATTTTAGCATCGTGACAACACTACTACAAAACTACTTCTAAAATTGAGGTGGAGGACAGGTCAGAATTGCGACGGCAAACTATTAAAGTGGGACTAAACACCTAAACTTCGCCCATAACCATATTTCAAACAGAGCTGCCAAAACGGGCAGTACCTGGAGGACTCGAGAAAAGAGTGAGGGGAATGGAAGGGCGGAGTTTGAGGAACAGTGTGATTGGTTTAAACAGTATCCACAGTTTAAACTCCACCCCTGCAGCCAGCTTTAATCAGGGCAGTCTTTCGTGATGTCACCAACTATTGCAGAGGCCGCTGGAGGCAGCACAAAGTTAGATTGAGGCGTTTTTGACCAGAACGCTTCAAATTGACCTAGTTTGCACTAAAGCTGCCAAAAAATGACTAGTAAGTAAGAGTAGATAATGCATTTAAAACATATACAACACCAGTCGAAATGCTGAAAAGGCGTTGGCCATGCTGTGTCTGTTTGCCCATATGACACACGCCTGCTGATAAGAAAGCCGTCCGTTGTGTTCAAAGTCTAATAAGATATCAGATATTTGAAACTGAGGAAAAAAAATGAATCACTGAGTTATAAAAAAGTGGCCAGTCTCCTGCAGAAAAGGTGGGCAACTCCAGTCAGTAACCTCACATGAACCAGCACAGCGCCCTGTCAGCTCTTTTAACCAAAAGAAAAATACGACTTGACAGCCAGTGGGCAGAGCGACGCCTGAGCGGGAGAAGTACTTGTATTGGTTTCATTGTCTTTTCACACTTCAGAGATTATCACTACCACACTCCTCGAACATAACTTCCATAATGACGACTGGTGAAGTTATTGAAATTGAAATGATTAGAGATGATTAGAGGGAAGCAGGGATAACAAATATTTTGGTGGTTCGATCCCTGCTCTTAACTTTGTACATCATGTGTCCTTGGGCAAAACATTTAAGTGGTGCATCGATGTTTGTCCTACAGCATTGTTGCCATAGACGTGTTACAGTTAGAGTAAACGAATAATGAACTTAAGTAGGGTTTTGGGTCTTCCAGTAATATACTAAACTTATCCAATTGTTATTTTCAAATGGGAGTCAAAGCTGGCTACGAAGTAAATCCTGTTATAAGGAAACACTATGAAACATTATGAAACACTAGGAAACAAATCAATCTATTGTAATTATTAACATCAAAGAGACCTATAAAAACACAGACTGTGGCAATGCTGGCAAATGAGACAGACATTTCCTGTGCCCTTATATGGTCATCTCTTCTGGTGCCATAAACTGCAATCAAACATCATATCGCTGTCATCAGTTAAGTGCCCCAATCTTCCTCCCATCTCAGGGAAAAAAGAAGGGCTGCACAGTATCTCGCAATCAAATTGGAATAGCAATTTGAGCTGAGCAAAATATCCTGTCTTTTTTATAAAGGAAGCTTGTTGTGCCCGTAGTTTAGGCTTCTACAAACCTGTTCTGAAATGCATGGGATTCTTGTATTAGTTCATCAGTTCAGATTTGAGTTTTCTCTCAAATGTTGCTTCTCCTGTAGCTGTTTCTGAACCGAATACCACTTTTAAAGGGCCCATATTACACTATTTTCTGATCTATGTTATAACGTTGTTTCCTCATCACAAACATACCTGGACTTGTGTTTCGTTTCATTCGCACATGTTTAATACAGAAACCCTGCATATTTAAGGCGAGTTCGTCTCTCAAACAGAAAACACTCTGTTCCACCCTGTGATGTCATGTGATAATACAGGAAGTGCTCCGCTGTGCTTTTAAACTCCACACACCTTCACTGGAATCATCTGGATCATTTCAGCCCTGGATTTGCCGATCTCTACAGAACTAAAGGTAAAAGTAGCTGTTTACTTGAAGACTACCACTACATGACATCACAAGGTGGAACAGAGCGTTTTGAGCTTTGGAGATGTAGACAGATTAGGATTACTCAAACATGTGCGAATGAAACAAAACACAACTCCAGGTATGTTTTTGAGGAGTTAAAGATCACAAGTGTCAGTTTTGTGTAATACATGACCTTTAAACATAAATCACAACATCTAATCACAATTCCAAAACTTGTCCAACTTTTTTCCCCCAAAATCATGCATCCCTAAAAAAAAAAAAAAAAAAAATCTTTAAACAACCCACATCTGATCACGATGCTATATAGGATTATCTTCAAAAGCATTATTCAAATGCGCCCCTCATATGGTTATAGTAAACATAATTCAAATCCAGCTGACGAGCACAATATGCAGCCAATATAGCACCGCCTCATCTTTCTCTTTCTTCTCCAATCCCCTTCAAAAAAAAGCATGTCTGCACCAAGCCGCTAAGTTCTAAGCTAGCAGATGTCGGGGGTTGCTATAGTGTCGGCAGGAGAGAAGAGCTGGCCTTGCACTTTAATGACAAACTCAAGTCAGAGCGCCAGGCCCAAACAGCGGGACTTGTTTACTTGGCAGAAATAAAATAGGGCTTAGACTTTCATCCCAAGCTTTACCGACCAGGAGTGCACGGAGAAGAAATAGGGGGCGACCAAGAGCCATCCAAGGCATCGAGCATCGTTTTTGCGTTTGAAGTTCGACTATAGACTGTACGTAGAAGTGGTCGGAGGCGTCACCCATAGCGCTCGGTTGCAACCAAATGAAGCCAGTCGAGGCTAGCAGTTATAGCGGCTAATCTGCAACCGAGACCCGTATTTGGAAATCCGGGTGCGCAATCAAAGAGCCAATCAGGAGTGAGGTTGTTGAAGGTAACGGCCATCCCTGCCCGCACCGCTGGTTTAGCCCAGAGCAGGCGCTTAGCAACGCTGTCAATGAAACATGTTACTAACTCTAGCGGGCAACAACCTTGGGGAAAGAAGACACCTGATTTGTCTGTTATTAATGTTCATATCTCGATTTACGGGCACAAGAACAAAAAAGCGAGTCGGTACGAACATTTTAAGACCAAAATGACGAGCTTGACAGCAGCAGTTACAGAGAGAGGTGTCACCCACAGCGTTCGGTTGCAACCAAATCAAGCCAGTCGAGGCTAGCAGTTAGAGCGGCTAATCTGCAACCAAGCCCAAACCCATATTTGGAAATCCCGGTGCGCAATCCAAGAGCCAATTAGGAGCGAGGTTGTTGAATGTACTCGCCCTTTCCTGCCCAACACTAGCGGGAGCAAAAGCCACAGAGATATAAGGCACCTGATCGGTCTGTTATAGAGAGATATGTTCATATCTTAATTTACAAACAAAATAGCTTAATAAAAATATGAGGATCATGTAAAGTGGGTTAATAAGAATAAATTAAAACCAAAATGATTTTACAATAGAAGTCAATTGAAACCAGACCTTGAAGGAACCACTTCTTGCCCATGGTCACTTCCTATTTGGAATGCGGCGGCTAGCAGGTTAGCAATGTCCATTTATACATACAGTCTATGAGTTTGTCTTGTTAGCTTGAAATGGCTACACAACGGGTGGCTGATCGTGCCCAATCGTGGAAGGGTATAAGGTAGTTAGCATTTTCAAACTACAGAGTTCCAAAAGCCGCACACAAAACATAGCCTTAGCTTCGGTCTTTTCCTTTTTTTTCCCCCTCCTGCCCCTTCATAAAGCTTTGTAGGGATGCCAAGACGGGGCCCTACGCTTCCAATGTAATTTTGAAATGTGTAATTACAGAGGCTAGCTTGCTGTAAATTTAAACATTTGCGAAAACCTGTAATATGCAGCAAGAAGGACATATTGAGTTGATAAAGTGGAGAGTTATTAAATATAATCGAAATGCCAATGTTGTTTTTACCTCCAGCTCAGTTCAATTGAGCGGATATTATGGGATACATGTGTGATGAAGGAGCTTGAAATAACCGCGATGAGAAGATAACAGGAGTAGTGAAGCTATTTGGAATTATCGCTCTCTTTTAAGTGGTTGTATTTTCAGCCAGTCCGATTTTATCTGTGACGTTTATAAGGGTGTAAATGCTAATGCTAAAACGTTTTAAAATCTACAATGCACAGGACAAGAAATTCTATTAACTTAACATGATGTAACTATTAGATGGAACAACGATGTATTGATGTGTGTCTGAATTTTAAACAAAAAACAAACATGGCCACCAACGCTTAGAAGTTTGTGCTTCTTGATTGAAGTTACCTGTGTTGAGTAGGTTTTGCTCAACCATAAAAAGGCTTCTGACTTTTGTGTTTTAGTCTGTTAGAACCAGTATAAATTTTCACTCTGTCCAAGATAAAATGTAAACCTTAATATTCTCCACCTTCAGTTGCCTTTATTTGGTTCAAATGTATTACAGAAATCAATTGACTAGACTAAAGCCCTAAACCTAATACACATGTTAGCATAACAAATTGCAGAAACATCTTGAAAACGTTTTAATACAATATTTTTGCTTTTCTTTTGCACTTAAGCAACAAAGTCGCCTGATAATTCTCCCTAAGTGTGGTTGTAAAGGGAATATAAAAGTTTAGTTTGAATCCTGCATACGCTCTTTTAATAGCTAACCTACTTGTCTCGTACTTCTTTGGGTTCAAAGTAACACCGTTTACTCACCGCGTACGGAGTGATCTTGTCTCGTTTTGTACTCATCATCAAGTTAATAAAATTAGAGGTTAAATTATTACTAGGGTTGTAATAGGTGACTTCCTGCCCCAAGGTTGTTGCCGCTAGAGGTAGCAACAGGTTTGACTGACAGCGTTGCTAAGCACTCGCTCCGGGCTAAACCAGCGGTGCGGGCGGGAAGGGGTTTTACGTTCAACAGCTTCGCTCCAGATTGGCTCTTTGGTTACTATGATACTCATGGTCGGAATTCCTAATATGCAACCTGGCTCCAAATTCGCCCCTATAACCGCTAGCCTCGACGAGCTTCATTTGACTGGAGCCAGACGCTACGGGTGACATCACACTCCCTTAGTCCACTTCTTTCACTTTTACAGTCTATGATTGAAATGTATTGTTTTGTAAATGTGACCCGTGCAATTATGGGGCACGTACAACACAAAGGAATAATAATTAATGATAGGATTTAGCTCTATAAAAAATAAAATACTGTTTTCAGCTCTGGCCTTCTTCATAAATCACTGTCCTTACTCATAGCCACTTTATTTATTTATATTTCCCACCAGTCCACAAAAACAAAGATAAAAAATACATGTGCAAAAAAATAAGTGTTTTAATGATTTACTAACATTGTCCTTGTCCATAGCATCATTTGTTAAACCGGCCGCTCAAGTCTCTGGTGTCCGGTTATAAAACTTTTAACATGATTTGATATGCATGAATGCTTTTTATGCTTATGCCTCAGTGTCCTATGGCTCCAGAACTAGTTTTCTACCCCCCTCTGCTCCTCAAACGTACATTCAGATGCTGCATGTAGATTTCGCTATGACAGCTCCAGTTACATTGACTTAAAAGCTTAACAAACATGCTAAATATTTATTCCAAGTATGTAGGGTAAGAAGAAGTGTGTTATGTGCTGTTAGCTTAGCGCCGATATGGACGGGGCGATGCCACTTAGTTCAAGATCACCTCCTTAGTGTAAACATTCCAACTTTGGTTATTACAGGGTATTCATACGCCACAAAACACAAAAAATATATCTATCCAAGCAGAATATTGAGGATTGTTTTCCATGCCACTCAAAGTCTGTCTGGGTTGGAGAAAATTATGCATGCTTTTGGGAAGATAACAAAATAAGACCTTGCGAATAGACAAAACATGCTGCCAAAGTATGGCCCTGCATACCTTAAAGTCCTTGTTTTTTAAAGGCTTTTTCCCATGAATTTGAGCAATGTTTGTCTTTCCCCATTACAGATGTATTGTTTAAGCGGCTCTTGAGGTCTAAATATGTCTGCGGAATCTAAGTATAAAGCATCCTATCATTATGTCTGATAATCAGGAAGTGCATGTTGGCATGGTAGTTGTTGTTAGCGTTACCATGATGGTAAAACTCCACTCTGTTCTTAGAAAGTTGTGGAAAGCGCTTATAAACTGAATAATTAGGATGTTCAGAATGTAAGCGAGGAATAACTTCGGGCCACGGCAAACTGTTTAAAATTAACTAGTTCACATTTTCAGGCAGTAAAAATCAAGTACAGAGCCTTTTAGCTACTCGTCTCTTTACAGTTTATTTGTTCTATCTTTTCCTGTCCGCTGGGAAGTGCCCGGCATGGGTCTAAGCCTTGTCTGGGGGCCGAAAACATGAGGGATTCCTTATTTGGGCATGAAAATTCACATTGCCAGTTCTAACTAAAATAACTCGCAGTTTGTTGATGGGGCTACCTTGGGAAATGGGACCACACACGTCACTGTCGACAAATTGGAACAACTGCCTTGGCTGGAGCATTCCACATTTCGGTTAAATGAGCGTTAAAAGGGACGTCTAGATAAGCAACAGTAAGACAGTAAATAGTCCATTCAAAATCACTGGGTATCTAAAACATGGAGCTCACAATGAATGGAGTCATTTAGCCAAACAAAAGCATGGAAATCCTTTAAAAAGATCTATAAAAAAACTATTTGCTAACTAGATCATAAATGAGGGCTAGCATATTTACAAAACAGTATTTTACCGTAAATCTTTTAATATTTGTGCAAGCAGATTATGTTGCATTCATACTGGCCATTTACTGTAAATAGCAGATCAGGGTCAGGGAATCCAAAAGGTTTATGATGAAATGTTAATGTTTTTGCAAGTATTACTAAATGTATTAAACTAATTATGGCTGCCATGATTAATGGGAATAAGCGTTATTAGTCGATTACTAAAATAATCAGAATTTTTGGTATTTTTGGTCATTGTAATCACAGTCTGTGCTATACAAGCTTAATCCATAATACATTTTTCATAAATATTCTCCATCGAGAAACATTCAATCACCATATTTAAACCTTTTTTTGGTTAAAATGTATTTAAAAATTCAGTGTGCAATAGAAATAATCATTTGACTTAACGACTACACAATTATCACTGAATAGTCATTAGTTGCAGCCCTAAACCTAATACAAATATTAGCCTAAATTGCAGAAACATCTTGAAAACATTTTAATACTATATCTTTTCGCTTTTCTTTTGCACTTCTACAACAAAGCTGTCTTATAATTCTGCCTAAAGTGTGACTGTAAAGGGAATAAAAGTTTAGTTTGAATCCTGCATATGCTCTTTTAATAGCTAACCTTCTTGTCTCGTACTTCTTTGGGTTCAAAGTAACACCATTTATTCACAGCGGGTGGAGTGATCTCGTCTCATTTTGTACCCGTCGCAAATCTTCACTGAGCAAATTTACAGGCGATATCAAACAAAGCGCCGACTGCCATACAAAATCTGGAACATCACTTTGCACCTATTAAAAGTATTTCTCTGGCGTTCGACTGAACCGGATCTGTACTGGCAACTTTAAAGGAGCCCAATGAAATATTTATCATTACGCCATTTTACAGAGTACACGATGAGGATTCACTTTGGAGCGTTAGAGTGGAAGAAGCCCCAGTAGGCCTTTGCCCGCACATGCCCTGGATTAAAACACCGTGTTCTTAAAGGTTTAGTACATGGAACGGGAATGCTGACCAGGGCTATCAAAAAGTGCCCTTGGAGTTTTCAGATACAAAACCGTTACAGAATGCTAAGGCTTAATCCAATCGAGATGTGTGGCGTTTTGTAGTAAATTCCCTGACTGGAGCAACGGAACTGCTCTATACAAAGTGGAAGATGGAATTTTCTGCAGTAGAAAAGCCATGCATAGAAAAAAATGCTTCTTTTGAATCTGAAAATAGCTCTGAAAAGAATTTAGAATGCTAAAAGGGCTGCTCTACTCTTATACGACCAAAAATGGCTGTTTTGGGATGCATTTGTACAGTACATGAAAGGCATATATATTTGAAGTAAAATAGTTTGAATTCCCAGTATTAATTTTGATTGTAAATTGATTGTTAACCATGCTAACTGTGGATGCTAAAATCTGACTTATAACCAAATATTGACCATTATACTACCACTATAGACTATAACTTAACAGACAGCCATTGATAAACAACATACCAGATCCATCTAATAGTTGTTAAATGCCCTGTACCTGATTTGATTTTTTTTCCCATGTATCTGAGCAAAATGTGAATTCCCTGAGTACAAATGTATTATATAAGCAGCTCGAGGTCAAAATAAGTCACCTGTGTTCCTGACTGCATCTAATTATAAAGCATTTTATTGTCCGATAATCAGGACGTGTGTGGTTAGCAAGCTAGTTGTTGTTATCATTGCTGCTCTGGCCTCTGAAAGTTGTTAAAAGTTGAAGTAAATAATTAGAATTAGAAGTAAGAGAGGAATAACTTTGGACCACTGCAAACAGTTTAAAATGAACTAGTTCTGCTTTTCATGTTTTAAGAGAGTAAAAATCAAGCGCAACGCCTTTAATGTTACCTGTAGTATGTTTCTGAATCATCGTCTTACCTGTCTTGGAGTTTATAGCAAAGAAGCCTTGAGGGTTCCCGCTGGTGATCCTATAGGTCAGTTTGTCGCTGGATTGGGTGTCGGGATCCACGGCTTCTATCTGGATGATGGACACGTCTTTGGGGGAGTTCTCCATGACGGAGGGGTAGTAGACGGGTTCGGAGGTCTGGGGGGCGTTGTCGTTGACGTCTTGCACCTCGATGTAGACCTCCACGAAGGCAGACTGAGGAACCATGCCCCTGTCCATGGCGTAAACAGTGAGCCAGTAGTGAGGGGTGGTCTCATGGTCGAGGAGCTCCTGAGTGCGGATCACGCCTGGAATGAAAAAGACAACAAAGTAGGGTTGTAAAAAGTCGAAAATCAGATACTAATCGATATAAAAATTAGTATTGAAACTAGATACGCATTTGAGCAAGTATTGATACTAACATAGTCACATTCACAGGACCTGAACCTTTCCTGAATAGCTTTAGAATGATCTTAAGCTGTATGAGAACAAGTATAAGACCACATAGACTAGTACATGCCCATGGACCACTATGGAACCTACCAGGACGAGGGATTGCACAGACTGCATGGTAATATAAAAGAAAGTACTAATTGACTTAATGTCACATTCTACAGTCTAAAAAAATGTGTTTTTAATTCTCATTGTGGTATCAGAATTGGTATCGAGTGTCAAGTCTATTCCTTAGTATCAAAATCGAGTGGAATTTCATAGGAGGATATGTTTCTTATAGTCTCTACATTTACTGTGCTGTTCTGCTACTGTTTATTTTCCAAAAGGTTTCAAATACACATCAACAATGGTCCAGACTGAACAATGGCTCACTGCGGAAACTATAAATATCTGGCAACCACTGTATTGTGTGAATTCTCTGTAACAGTTTGATAAGCTGATGCTGATTCTAACGTTTTGCTAGGTTAGGAATACTGCCAATAACAACACAACTAAGAAATTACTTATAACACAAAAGACCCAAATATACAACAATATGGACAATGCCCCTGTATGATTCTCCAAGCGTCAGCTCAGCGTCTGGATAGTGCGGATTGATTAGGCATAGAGTTAGGCAAAAAAAGTCAAAATGGCTTTAAGATTATTTACTAAACACTAACAGTACAGACTTTTAATAATTACAATTTAAAAGTCCTATATTACACAAAACCAACCCCTGTGAGCTTTAAGCCATGTTATAATGCTGTTACCTCATCAAAAACATACCTGGAGTTGTGTTTTGTGTCATTCACATGTTTGAGTAACCATTTATTATTAGTCTGTCTACATCTCCAAAGTTCCAAATGCTCTATTCCACCTTGTGATGTCATGTAGTGGTAGTTTTCAAGTTAACAGCTACCTTTAATTTTAGCTTAGTAGAGCTTGACAGTTCCAGGGCTGAAATCATCCAAATGACTCTAGTATGGAGTTAAAAAACACAGTGGAGCACTTCCTGTACTACCACATGGCATCACAAGGTGGAATAGAGCATTTGGAACTTTGGAGATGTAGACAGACTAATAATAAATGGTTACTCAAACATGTGAATGACACAAAACACAACTCCAGGTATGTTTGTGATGAGGAAACATTATAACATAGATGAGAAAATAGTGTAATATGGGCCCTTTAAACAAAAGAATAGTCATTTCTTCCTCTAAAATTTGATCTCTGCTACAAACCACATGCTTTTACTGGCAGATGATTGGCTGTAGACCTCTCCATTAAAAATACTCAAGCTGATCATAGACAATTAAAGATGACTGAGTCTCGATCTTGATTGAAACTCGATTCATTGCGCAGTCCTAATGGGGCTTATGTACCAATAAAATTTTCATTGACCAACATCATCTACTAGCAATGGGCTATTAGCGGGTTTATGGCGGCAGAATGGTATTTTACTGCTTTACTGGACATCCCTGCACACTGACAACAGAAGTTCCGAATGGATTATACAGTAGCTAACCCCCGAGTACTCCCATTCCTCTTCCTGGTGAGTAAATAATGCATACCACGTCATGCCAAGTGTCCAAGTATACTTTATAGATGGAAAAACCAACCCACGGCAACGCCTTAGCTTGCATCCTGTCAGTTTGTCTGTTTGCTAGACTTCTACATCAGACTTCACTTGACGTCTAGAAATAGGCCTGTCATGATAATTACTGTATCGACTTATCGTTCAATATACGATAGATGGAACGATACTTTTTTGGGGTCAGTATTTATTGTGGGTACTATTGTTTGCACTAGTACAAAATGTTCTGTTGGTTTTTTTTTTGGCAATACAATAAGATTTGAGAACTTCTTTGGCTAAATATGGATACAAACTAATCAGTGCTGCATTCTTATGTTTATTTATTGCTGCATTTTTAACCTTATTGTACATTTAAAATATAATTTAATTTGAGGATAATTCTGTTTAGGGTTGTTGTGTCAGTAGCATGAATGAGTTGCAATATTTTCGTTTATCGTCTATATTTACTTGAGCGATATATCATACAAAATTTGGAATTGTGACAGGCCTATCTAGAAATCGATTTGTGGTGGTAACAAGAGCAAAATGTTGAACCCCCGAGCGTGAGGCTACGGAGGGAACTTTGACACACAAATGTCAAGGTGGTGCATTCACAACAACCGGCCGATACTCTGGTGTTTACACTTACTAGCGGAGAGGTTTTTTTACTGCCTTGTGGGGGTTGTAGCCCTCAGCTGAGCAAACAGAAAGCTTTCAGAAGAGTTGTGAGTTGTAGAAGTTGACAATGGTTAAACGGGCGAGCGGAGGATGGGCGGCAATGGTAGATGCAAGATTTAAAAGGCCGGCTGTAAAGTAAGGGTAGCGAATGGTTCGGGTAAATACAGTCAAGCGCAAGCCTGTCTTTCATCAAGGTAGTACAGAAATGAACAGCTAGCGTACCACAATAGTATGGACGACGATTTCTTGCATCCTACAGCTAAAACTGTCACAGACCTTGTTTTATGCCCTTGAATATCTTTCAAATGACTTTGATTTAAATGCCCCTTTTATGTGTGAATAACTACAAGTACCAGTAGGACTTCAGAAGTGGTTGCCAGACCAGCCAGTCCCTCCACTTTCTGTTCAAATGCCGAGGGTCTGGAATCGGATCATAAAGTAAGTCAAACAACTGTTCTCACTTGGGACGTGCCTGTGTTGTTCCAGACCCAGACATCTTGGCATTGTAAACAGAAAGCACTCTGTTGCAACTTGTGATGTCATGGGGTAACACAGGAAGTGCTCCACTGTGTTCTTAAACGCCATGCACCTTCACTAGAATTATTTGGATACTTTCAGCGCTGGAATTTTCAATCTCTACTAAACAAAAGGTAAGCGGTAGCTGTTAACTTGAAAACTACCGCTCCACGCATCACAAAATCGAACAGAGCGTTTTGTGCGTTGGGGATGGAGATAGCCCAATAATGCCAGACTACTCAAACGTGTGTGTGTGAATGAAACAAAACACAACTCCGGGTATGTGTTGAGGAGGTAACGACATTCTAACATGGCTTAAAGCTCATAAGAGTCAATTTTGCGTAATATAGGACCTTCAAACTAATAGCCCTTTCAGTGTGTATGTTATTGGAATACCGGCGTAACCTTGAATGCAGCTGTGGACATTTACAGGCATATTAGGGTTCGTCATTATCTGCAGCTAATAAAAGTGAACAATGGTCTAGATCCACCTGTGTGTTCTCGGTAGCATGCATGTTGTGAGCGGGAGGCCTAGATACAGGTCTCCACTGCACCACTTTGAAAAATCACAAGGACATTTCCAGAGCCTTTTACATGGACTCCCTTCCTCTCTTTTACTGCTTGGCTTTGTCCACCCACTGTAACTTGATGAACTGTAACCGAGCAGAGCCAAACCTCTTGCCCGGGGTAATGAAAGATTTCACAGTGACTTCAAATGACTTGTCGCAAAATTCCTCAGATTAAACTTGAGAGGGGAGTTTGGGGGGTACCTCATTTGTTCTCAACTTTTGGCTTTTTTTCTTCTTGCAGTTGCTCCGACCTGGGACCCTCTTTCATCATTAGTCATCATTATGGCTAGCTCTCCCTTAACTGCAGGCGTGTAATAAGAAGGGTAGCCAGGCACAGGAAATAGGTAGTTCCCACCCTAAAGCCAGGAGTCTTCTGTAAATAAATACCCAGGCTAAAGTATTTTGAATGCAAATGAGATGAAGCCAATGGTGTAAAAACGGTGACTGGACAAGCAGATTACGCTGTTTTCTAATCTATGTTATAATGTTGTTTCCTCATCACAAACATACCTGGAGTTGTGTTTCGTTTCATTCACACGTTTAACACACAAACCCTGCATATTTAGGCTGAGTTTAGGCTTCTCTCATATGGAAAACACTCTGTTCCACTTTGCGATGTCATTTTGAGCTTTGGAGATGTAGACAGACTAATAATAAAGGGTTACGCAAACATGTGTGAATGAAACAAAACACAACTGCGGGTAGGTTTTTGAGGAGGTGACAACATTCTAACATGGCTTCAAGCTCACAAGAGTCCATTTTGTGTAATATAGGACCTTTGAGCCTGGACAACAACTGTAACTTAATTTCTTTTGATTGGTCAACCAAATGTTTTATTAGTTTGCTAATTATTTTATTGGAAAATCATTCTGCCTTTTTACCTAACATGGAATTTACAAGTACGTTTCTTGTCTGTTCAGTGAACTTTGGGTCAAATATGTATATGGTAGGATCACAGATATAGTTTTGAGAACTTTTGCGAATGCTACACCTCCTTTGTGTACATTAATCAATGCACAAGTCTTTAGGCAACCAAGAATTTGTTCGGTCGGCTCTAACCCTTTTTATACAGTGTGGTATGCTCTACATAAATTCATTGGGGCATTACTAATTGGTGCAAAATAAACAAGCTAACCACAGTCAGTCCTGCACATCTGAAATCAAGCTAGCTGTTCTACTTTATGATGCAGAGGTTAAATGGGCTTTGCTGCTTATTCACTATGTTAGCTAATCCAGATGGGTAGATTATTTAAATAGCTATAATCTTTTGTGATTATGTAGTATATTGTTTAGAAGAAAAATGCTGCAAAAAGAGCTAGGTAAAAATGGAAATGAAAAAAATAAGCTTCGGGTACGTTTGGGTAAAATGAGTTCTGTCTATTAGCTAGCTAGCTTGTGACATGTTTACTGATATATGTTATAGCAATTCACTTCTTTTACAACAGTGAACCAGTCTGTTTCACGCATTCAAGTGTTGGACACGGCTCTGCCCTTGAGCCAAGTCTCCGAAGGGCCACAGAAAATAGGGTGAAGGAGATGTATTAGCTCTAAAATGGACATGAATTAGACCGAGAGAGTGGACGTGAAATTGGTTGGAGTCGATGGGGTAAGGAGACCGGGGGCAGAGGGGCTCATGTGCGCTCATGTACCGCGCGTTAATAAGATAAGAAAGGGAAGGAGCGGAAGACAATGGGGGGAACGATGAGACATCTTTTGTGCTGGTGCCAAGGAGGGGCCCATGCCTGAGTGCTTGACTGGCAGACGCCGACCTTGCCGAACAATAGCGCTCCTCGGCACAGTCATGCTTCCTGCTCGCACTTCGGAGCCCGGCGGCTATCAGTAAGAGGGGAGGCAATATGTTTTAACAGGCTCTTGTGACGCTGGTATTCTTATCTGAGTGCCAAGCTAACGTTAGTGAGTTTGGCATGTGGTAGGGTTGTAGTTGACTAAAGAGATTCTTGGTCGAGTAAAGACATGTGCTGCCGATCGATTAGTGGACTAAAAATGAGGTGTGGCAAAAGCTCTCAAAACTATTAAATATCTCTATGTATCTGACCCAAACTCCACTCACAAAACTACACCTGCATGGGAGTTCATGCAAATACAACTTTTTATGCAGAAAAAAGATCACAAGATGCTAATAAAAGTGGATGTTCAGACACGACCTAGCGAAGGATGTCATTTGAAAATATTATAAAGCAACTATATGAGTATATATTGCTGCATAAAACTAAAAACAACCTTGAAGCAGGAGAATCCCGATGAAACTTTTCAAAATGTAAAATATTGTTAAAAAACGTACTCTGCAATAAATAAATGGAAGAATGAAACCCTTAAGTACTTTCCTAGAAGTTACCTATTCGATCCCTACTGGTGCTACAAAAAAAAATCCCCCACTGGAGCAAAGAGAACACACACACAACAAATTTTGACCCCCAAAAATATTATTGAACAATATACTAATCATTGGGACAGGCCTAATGATACAAATTTCTGGAGCTTTCTAGAGCATACTAAGATCTGCTCTAGAAAATGATCCGTTGACATTTAAAATTCTACCTGTGTAAGTAGGATAGACCTGGGCCTGATTTTTACTGTGAAACTGTTGGTACATGAGTTTTATGAAGTTTAGGCTAAATGCCCTGGTCCGTAAAGAGTAGGAAAAACTATCTTCCACGGCCTGTGGGTGAGTGGTTCGACACAGAGCAACAAAGAGAAAGATGAATCCGAGGAATTCCATCACCACACCCATCCTATATACTACCTCGGCTACCCAGTAAGACAGGAGCAAAAACCTGCCCCGGGGCCATGAGAAAAAAACACACAGAGCAACAGCATGTGCCAGATCTGCTTTCCGCTTTTCTTCCCTTTACTCCTGTCTTTCCCCCTTGGCTCCGCTCTTCAAAGACATTTGGAATGCCAACGGATTTTGGGATAATAACGGAAGGTATTATGCGCGACCTTCAATCAAATTAAGGATACACAATGCCTTTCTGGAATGTTTTGTACTGTGGTTAGGGCTGGGCGATATGACAAAAGATCATTCACGTTTTATTTCCTCATATTGATCAGTTATGATTTCAAACATAAACAATACGAGCTTTTAATACTTGGCAGTAACACAAAAAAGTCAAATTTCTTCTTCTGCTCCAAACCACATGCTTTTACTGATAGAGAATTGGCTGTAGACTTCCATTAAAAAGACACAAGCTGATCACTGACCTTTATAAATGACTGGCTCTCTATTCAAATTTGTAGGGCTGTAGGCTTTTAGTCGTTAAGTCGATTACTGTTGGTCGATGGTGTCTTTGTAATTTGTGCTAATCGATTAGAAGAAGTTAGGGAGTGAGTGAGTTAGCTTAAGAATTGATATTTTTTGGTATTTCTATGTAAAAAGGCAGATCACACTCACGATTCAAATGTTTAATCTTCGTCTTTATATAAATGCAACGTTTCTGATCTTTTCTGCATAAATAGTTGTTTTTGCATGAACTCCCCCTGCAGGTCTAGTCTTGTGAGTGCAGCTTTGGTCAGATACATAGAGATACGGAATAGTTTTGAGAGCTTTGGTCACGGCCCCTTTTTAGTCGGCCAATCGATCGGCAGGACATGTCTTTAGTTCAACAAGAATTTATTTTGTCCACTACTGCCTTTCAAATTTGATCATCTGCATAGGCCTAAGTTTGGTGCAAGCTGATTCCACAGTAGTGTAGAGTTTATATTTGTCCATAAAAGGACTGATACCAACACAATCGCAAGTGAATGTGATTACGTTTCAGAGCACAATGAAAATACTGGCCCTGCTCCTCTCAAATCTCAAAGTTAGGGTTTACTTTGAACTTCACGGTTGATTTCTGTCATCCCTACCCCACATTCCAGAGCCTTCCCAGGCCCCCAGCTCACGTGCTTACATAAACTTTAGCAGAGTCTTTCCACAGCCTTGGCAAAATGCTTCAAATTCCTCTACCACATTGTCGGGGCTAGTGTAATCAAATGACTCCTAAACTCAGCTTTGTGTTACCTGGCAACATTGAATCACACCATCCCCACAGACAGACATATGTAGGCAAGATTTTCCTCCAAGAACAAGAAGCTTTCTTTTAATAACGTCGAAATCCCTTGGACAACTCTTCTATGGAGCTTTTAAGTTGGACTGGATGAAAAGAATGCCCTTAAGCAATCATTCTTTCATTTCTGCATAGAAAAATGCCCTTAACTGGCATGCTGTGAACTAGTACTTTTTGTCAGGGGAAGACAGGAGAGAACTTGTCAAGCATGTGTCAGGTGGTCTGACAATGCGTTGGTTCTAACCCTGTAGCCAATAAAACTAAACTGAATTCTAACAGTATTGCAATTCCTGGTTTGGACATAATGCTTACGCCAAAAAAAAAAGAAAAAAGTTGTAAAGGTTTTGCTCGCTCCAAACCATAGGCTGTATAAAGAAGTGGACTAAGTGAGTGTGATGTCACCCATAGCGTTCGGCTCCAGTCAAATGAAGCTCACCGAGGCTGGCAATTGTAGAGGCGATTTGGAGCCACGTTCGGCTCCAGTCAAATGAAGCTCACCGAGGCTGGCAATTGTAGAGGCGAATTTGGAGCCAAGTTCCATAATTGGAATTCCGACCGCGAGAATCATAGCAACCAGAAAGCCAATCTGGAGCGGAGGCTGTTTAAGGTAATGCCCCTTCCCGCGCCGCTGGTTTAGCAGGGAGCGGGCACTTAGCAAAGCTGTCAATCAAACCTGTTGCTAACGCTAGCGGGAGCGACCTTGGGGAAAGAAGGCGCCTGATTCGTCTGTTATTAATGGTCATACCTTGATTTACGGACAAATAGCGAAATAAAAACACCAGGATCATGTAGAGCGGGTTAACACGAGCATTTTAAGACCAAAATGACGAGGTTCACTGCGGCAGTTACAGAGAGAGGGGTGACAATGTTTCAATGTTAAGTGAATTGGAGCCGATGAGAGTTGGAGTGAATTGGAGCCGATGGGAGCCGATAGAGCCGAAAGCGCGCCCATGAGCACTTCCTATTTGGAAAGCAGTGGCTAGCGCGTTAGCTAAGTCCATTTATATATAGAGTCTGTGCTCCAAATATAATAAGAAAGACACAGGCAATAACAAACTCATTTTTATGTTTTTAAAGTTGCACTATGAAACTTTTCTGGTGGCGAATGTTCGTTTCTATGGAGATGCTATTGCTTTGCCTGGGTTAGAATGTTCCACAGTATGGCATTAAACTTCTATCATGATGATTTCCGCGTATTAATGCATATTTTTCAAGCTATATTAGTGAAACAAAAGCAATAAATTAAAGGCCATACTGTGGAACATTTCAGGCAAAGTAATAACCTCTCCATGGAGACAAGCAGGTAGCGGAGCCTCCACCCGAAAAGCGGCTTTAATATAAATAATATGAAAACCTACATTTCCCTTATCACGTTTTGAAGTTTACAAAATGGCATTATTGCTCTCAGATAACCTTAATGATGATGTAGCACGGTACATAAACTACATCTGCCTTATCTGCTTCTATATCCGGCTTTAACAGTCGCTCTTTAGTGAGCCACACCACCGTTTCCACTTCACGCACCGCTGTACACACTGTATTGGCAATCCACAAAGAAAAATGACTGTCTGCAGCTGTCTTAAGGGAAAAGGCCACTTAAAAGTAGAGCTATCACTTCATCACCCAGACAATGGAGCCGACCACACAACCGTAAAGCTCCATTTTTAGTTTACAATAACAGCAAAACTCACAATGATGACTGGAATAAAAACATATCTTTGTGCAGTGACTGTGAATAAAATAACAAAGATTTTTTTCATGTATCTGAGCAAACTTTTGTGTCGCTCCAGTACCGATAATATCGTATAAGCAGCTCTTGAGGTCAAAATAAATGTTTTATTTAAGAAAAGGGGGAGCAGTGCATCTTAATGAGCATTTAGACAAATATAAATATGCCAGATTATAGCCTTATAATTTCCATCTGCAGACCCTAACTGGCAGGTTGGTGTTACAAAAAATCTGCTGTGTACGGTCTGCTTCTTATTATACAGTGTTTTCTTGTCCGAGAATCAGCGCGTTATGCTAGTATGCTAGTTGTTATTAGCATTACTGTGACAGCAAAACTCGGCTCTGGTCTCTGAAAGTTGTGAAAAGTGCTTATATGGTCATGAATAATGAGGATGCTCTGAATGCATAAGGTAAGTGAAGAATAACTTTGGATCACTGCGGACCAATTAAAATGATATAGTTCTGTTTTCCATGTTTTTAAGACAGCAAAATCAGGTACAGTGCCTTTAACTTTGCCCATTATTTCCGGGCGAGGTAGCTTTCAGGACACAAAGCGCTCATTGTTCCAGAGAGTGGCGTGGTTTCCGAGGTCTTTGAACTGAGCTGCACCCTTTGATAGGATATTACTGTGATTTAGCAGACCTATATTGTGTATAAAGGCTATGCATGTACTGCTTTGTGGCTCAATGGTGTAAAAATATAATAAGGATAGCATAAAGATGAAATGGTGGTTTTAATTTATAGGTCCTATACTAACAAAACTGACTCTTGTGGGTTTTTAACCATGTTAGAATCTTGTTTCCTCATCAAAAAGATACCTGGAGTTGTGTTTTGTTTCATTCACACGTTTGAGTAATGCTTAATAGTCTATCTACATCTCCAAACCTCAAAATGCTCTGTTCCACCTTGTGATGTCATATAATGGTAGTTTTCAAGTTAACACCTTTTGCATTTAGTTCAGTAGAGATTGGCAATTCCGGGGCTGAAATCATCCAAAAGATTTTAGTGAAGGTGTATGGAGTTTAAAAACACAGTGGAGCACTTCCTATATTACCACATGACATCACAAAGTGGAACAGAGTGTTTTCTTTTTGAGAGAAGAACTCCTAGGAAGAACCTAAATATGCAGGGATTGTGTTTTAAACATGTGTGAAAGGAACAAAACACAATTCTGGATATGTTTTTGATGAGGAAACAACATTATAACATCAGAAAATAGCCTAATATGGGTCAACTTCATTTGATTAACTATCATAAATCCTCATTTTTCATTGTATTTCATCCACCTTCGCTGTATGAAGTAAAGGCTCCACAGGTCTTTCCTTCCTGCTGCTGTCAGACTGTACAATAAACAGAGCTAGCCCTGTACACGCTCCATCTGTAGTAATCATGTGCAAAACTGAAACATAATGTGAATCATCACTGGGACTCCTCAGTTTTGGGGAAAAAATCCTTACAAGTATTGCAATTGCCAAGCACACTGCAAATTGTAAACTAGAGCTCAACAGATGTGGGCTTTTTCATGACCGATTCCGATACCGCTTGTTCAGAATCCAGAGCAACCGATAGCCAATGAGCTCTGCCGATATTTTTGGGGCGATATATCGGGCCGATTTGGATTATTTTCCTCAAATTATGTACTTTAAATTTACTACAAACTCACCCACAGCCCTTTTTTTTTTACCAGAAACCTTTAAGAGAGCAGTGTATGACATTTAGTGCAAACTAATCGTTCCCATTTTGTAAACTTCAAACTTGAAATGTAGGTTTTCATATTATTTATATTAAAGTATCTTCTCTGGTGGTGGCTCCGCTACCTGCTTGTCTCCATGGAGAAGCCATTACTTTGTCTGAAATGTTCTGCAGTATGACATTTAGTTTATCTCTTTTGTTTCTTTAATATAGCTTTAAAAAAATATGGAATCTTAATACACGGAAATTATCATCATAAAAGTTTAAAGCCATTCTTTGGAACATTCTAATCCAGGCAAAGCAATAGCAATTCCATAGAGACAAGGTAGACAAGGCAGAGTTGTCTCTTCGTATTAAAATGTTAAAATAAAGCTTTGTGTGTATATTCTAGGCAGCAAATCGACCAAAACAAAATATCGGCCTGTGCTGGAGATTTAACGCACACAGTCGATACACTAAAAAGTCCGCACATCGATATATCGGTCTGTCTCTATTGTAAACAACTCCAGAAACTTTCAGTAATCTTTGCTTGATAACATAGTCACTCCTTTAAAGGATCAGTTGTTTTCTCTGTTAATATTGAAATGCTCTCGTTTGGCATTTTAGAGACAAGCACCAATTTCTAGCCCTGAAACAATGTTAACAAGTCTAGATGTAACGCGCTAAACAGAGGCAGTCTGTGTGCACACGCTGTAAAAGTATTATTATTACCATGACAAGTACTAACACACGACAGAGCATGTCTCCTGCATGGGGCGGCTTCACTGTTTCCCTAAGAAGATTTAATGGACTGAAAGAACAACACACGTTTAACTGGAGAAAGTGTGCTTTTCATTTAGCAACCTACAATCAACAGAGTCCCGCTGCACATTCCTGGACCCATCGCCACGGTAACAGCACTCAAGTGAAGACTATGCAGAATCTGACAGTTCTCTTTTATCTTTTTACATAGACTGGACGGAGAATGAGCAACAGGGCGACAATTCTTAGTTTTAGACAAATATACTGGCAGCAAGTGGCCATACTTTAAGGGACCCTGTGAAACGCCTTTTGTAACGCAGAATTGGTCTACCTCAAAAGAAGGAGTACTATTGAATGAAGCTGAGTTAATGGAAAACTCTAAGAGACTTTTTTTTTGTCATTATGCATCAAACGCGTTCATTAGGCTCAACAATGAACGCTTTCACCGCACATGCCGCACACAGTTTCAAGTAAAAGGGCAATGCATATATTAGCAGAAAAGAAAGGGCATTGCATGCATTATAGCAGCAGAATCTTTGTCTAATTGAGAAGCTCCTCAGTCCTGTCTGGTCACCTTGCACACTGGGTAATTTCACCTTAAACAGGCACAAGTTGCTTTCAACATGTGTTCAAAGTAAGTTATGCTTCGGCTGCATAGCTGGGACGTACAGGCGATATACTGCGTTCTTCCAAGTAAGGACTTGGGTAACACGGCAGTATACATACCACCGCACTTAGTTCATTCTAAATGAAGATGACTACTATATATTTCTTTATTTCCCTGGGCAGCTGTGTAACTTTCATACCACATTCACAGCTTCCTCTGAGCTCCTGCCTCCTACTAAATTCTTCAACAAATTTCCAAGCACCTTTAATGACAATTCTAAAGGTTCAAAAGCTTAGAACATGAGTCTGAAATCCTTAATCCTAAATCCGGATACATCCTGCAAACTTAAAGGAGCTTGCCTACATAAAACTGCTTCGAAATGCCTTGAGTAAAGCTGGCTCTTTCTTCATTCCCTTTGACGTTGGCACATTATCTTCCGGATGCTGAATGCAGTCTGCCACGTGAGTGGATAGGGTCCAATTTATACAAAGATGCAAAGTTCCAATCCAGTATTATCCCTGAGTCATTCCAGACATAGGAAGTGAGGAAGACGCTTACTCACAGGCAATTAAAGACACACCAATGCCTCACATTGTTGTATCAACTTGATCAGACTTAAGGTGTGCCGAGGACAATAAGAATCTGTGCTTTAATGAGTTAGAAAGATTAGATTTCTTCCTTTCTTCTTTCTCCACGACCATCTGAAGTGCAGTATAATAATTGCTATATTCATAAATACAGAAATAACTGCTTTCGAATTATCGTGTTTGAAGAACTACTGCGGAAAAGGAAACGGCATGTTACAAATGCACGCTATCAGAGATCCAACTAATGACATAAAAATAAACTACAGGAATATTGCAAAACATATCTACAGTAAAATCTCATCAGACAAAGTTTGCTCTAAAAGCAATGATCCTCCATGTGTCCTTCTCCCTGATAATAGTAATAGTAGTAATAATAGAGTTTGGTGATCTCAGAAATCTGCCCCCAGAACTTTACACAAAGGAAATTCTGATTTAGCCAAAACATATCTCATTTATATGTCCTTTAGTCAGTCCTTGTCAGTCAAACTAGAGAAGAGGTCGAAGTCTGCACTGTCCTTGGAAAGAGTCCAGATAAGAGAATGTTTAAATTACGATGACACAGAGCCAAAGACCTCTGAGCTTTTAATAACAAGGAGAATGTCTGGGCAAACAGTTGCTATGGACTCCCACAGCAAACCCGGTGAAAATGAACCGTGTCAGGACAACAAGAAGTGGCCTGCATTTCTGGGCCTTGGAACTGACATCAATGAGAAGGTGTTTAATAAGCAGCAGTACGGAACACGGCTATTAAACTGAAGGGTATCTCAAAGAAAAATCATCTTTGCAAGAAATACCAGGCCAGCTGTCCAATTCTGTCACACATTTTTAAAGAAATGTTTTTCCAGTTGGAATTTTTCCCAACCACAGTTCAGAAAATGGCGTTCTACAATAATGTATTAATGTCTGTCTAAAACTTGAAAAACAGAACTAGTTCATTTTAAACAGTTTGCAATGGCCCAAAGTTATTTTCTTAATGCATTCGAAGCATCCTAATTTTCACAACTTTCAGAGACTAGATTGATGTTTGGCCGTCACGGTAATGTTAACGACTCGCACGCTAACTTATTATTCTCATTCTCAGACAGTAAAGCGCTTCATGATTAGATACAGACAATAAATAGCGGACTTATTTCGACCTCAAGAGCTGCTTATACAGTATATCTGTATTTTGGGAAGACACATTTTGCTCAAATATATGGAGCACAGGCCCTTTAAAGCTTACAGATTTACTTTACATCCAGCCACAACTTGATTTCAAAATCTTCTATATGATTCTCCATACATACATAGTTTTGTCGTTTACACTTGCTCTGCTAGTCACTCATTGACTTCACGCATTTACGACTATAACACAATGCTACTTAAACCACAATGCATCGCCTACAGAGTTGTAATGTTGTCTTTTTGTTCTGTAAGGTCCCCTCTAAAAAAAAAACCCATTTGAGACGACAAAACGACGCAGTTTGAACTACATTTTCTGTTACAAAGCACTATAGCAGGGGCTTAAACTGTTGAGGAAAAAGGGAAAAGCTCTATTCCAACTTTAGACGACAAAATCCATACTTGGAAGTGTGTGTGGCTGCCGTGCTGGCCATATTCCTGTTCCTTCCAACATGTTTTCTAATTCTGAAGCTCTTAAACTCTTTGGTTGGGGTTCACAACATGCAGCTGCAGCTATATCGCAAAATAAGGGGCCCCATACTTATATTTTCCTCCACAAAACATCGTATTGGTGAAGTGCCGGGCAACCGCACCCTCCATCTAGTGAAACCCTAGGAGTGCCAGTACCACCTTAGCTGTATTTAGTTGTCTACTGACCTCAGATGTAATCCATAATAACAGGACCCAGCCCGGGACAATCCTATCATTGCACCTCCTGATAATCTCTTAATATAGGTCTCTGGGATTAAGTGCAAGATTAGGCCCAGCTCTCATGGAATTTGTATCCTATCCTATACTGACTTTTTGAGCTAGACATGTTAGCAAGCCAACAACATACGACTCAGGGACAGATCCATCACAGAAAATCCTCTCATGTTGACTGTTTAGGTAGGATAAAGCTGGATTAGGTATTTTCTATGTAGCAGATCGGGTTGTCAAAAGTATAAAAAAACTAATACCGAAACTAGATACTTATTTGAACAAGTATCGATACTAAAAAGTCACATCAGCAGATCAGAAAGAACCTTTCCTGAATAGCTTTAGAGCGACCCTGGGCTGTATCAGAACAAGTAGAAGACCACATAGACTAGTACACGCCCATCAACTTAGGCCTGTCACGATAATTACTACATCGATTTATCGTTCAATATATAAAAGACAGAACAGTTTTTGGGGGTTGACATATATCGGGGTACTTTTTAAAAATATTTCTGTACAACAATAAGATTTGAGGTATAGAGGGTTGAATAAATTACTTCTATTACTTATGTCGTTGCAAACTAACTACAAGTGTTTCATTCTGCTATTAACTTAATGTTTTTTGGGGGGATCCTGCTTGAGGGCTATCGTGTTAGTGGCATAGTTTAGTTTCAATATTATCGTTTATCGTCTATATTTTCATCAGCAATATATCTCAGTTCTTACACCTGGACGACTGAGGGAATACACAGACATGAGACCACATCGTACTGTAAAAGAAAATACTATGATTTAATGTTGAAAATCACATTCTATTGTCTAAATAAAGAGTGTTTTTTATCATTGTGGTATCGGAGTATCGGGTCTGCTCCTTAGTATCGAAATTGAGTTTGAAATTTACAGTGACGAATCATAAAAGTAAAATTAAAAGCCATTCAAGAACTAAAACTAGGGCTGCAACCAACGATTATTTCAGTAGTCGACTAGTCAGCTCTTATTTTTTTGATGACTTAGTCTATTGCACATTGATTCATTAAATACATTTTTACCCAGATAAAGGTAAAACTGGGCTGACTTAAGGCTCGATAGAGGATATACAATACAAAAAATATATATTATTAATCAACATCTGAAATTGTTGATTCTTTTTTGCCATTTTCCATTTGAGTTCCTAAGGGGTCTAAACCCTATGCTGTCCATTAAGTGTCATTATTTATTGTGTCTGCCTTTATAAATGAGGTTGCAATGCACCATTGTAAACACCTATAGACCCGGGTCTGTTTAAAATACAGCTGTGTTTGTAATAAAAGCTCTGTTGTCATGTGTTTTAGAGTCTGTATAGTCCATTTAATTATCAAAACATGATTATGATTCTAATAGTGTAGTCTAATAGTTCTGATTAACCGTTGCAGCTAAATGAAACGTCAACGTCCCTGCATTTTTCATGGACCTAAAACATTAAAGGGATGGTGCTTGAGAAATACAAATAGTCTTGCAAAAATGTAGAGCTCTAAATTGTGAATGAATTAAAGAGTGATGAAGTCTTACAATCTGCCTTAAGCACTAGATTACAGAGCACACAGACATGTCCCCAGCAAAGTCAAACACAGAGCCCTCCTGCACCATAACTGTTTGAACACAGCCTACATTCTATTTGCTGAGGTTTCTTGTCTGATCAAACTAAATGAGTCAGGGAGACAGGAGAATGCATTTCTGTTTGTCATACAATCAGCACCATTATTCTAAACCGATCAGATTTAGGGGCACATTTTTACTACAGCATTTAGTAAAACTCTTCCAATTCAACTTTGCCTATTGTGAAGTGACAAGCTGAAAACTGTAAAAATAATGAATTAAGTATATTAATCAGTTACTCTCAAATCCATCAGAAAAAAGCACCAAGGCTACTGCTTGAATACATCTGAGCATGGTTATTATTATGAACTGTTAATGCATCTAGATTGGTAGGAAAAAAAGCATCAAACTAAAGACAAAATGTACTTCTTTAGTGGCAAAAGTCAGCAGTGCTCTAAAAATAAATCAAATTTTCTCTTTTATAAGTAGATCTGAAGCTCTGAGGTTACATATGCCAGGAGAAATCACTGCATTATGCATTCTTCCAGTGCCTCATTTAGACATTAAATATGCATACAACGCATGGGAATTTAATTCCTAACTGGGAAAAAGTCACATTAAGCTGGCCGGGAATGTGATTACCAAGTTTAAAAGGAAAGGGAGTGAAGTCTGAAGTAGCCAAATCAGGTGATTGCTAGGTTTGGGTTGGAACTCCTGGAATTCCAGACTGCCTGTTTGGAGTTAATTTGAGTCAGCTGTTAAAATCATTCAGGGCAGCTGAAAAAGTATTAAGTTTTTTTCTGCAGAATAAAAAGTACAAGCCACAAGTAAAGCCATCAGCACATTATTTTGCTAACAGTTAAAAATGACTTATTATTACTATTGCTACATTTTAGATGGGGGTGCAGTACAAGTGCAAAAATTAAAACATTTTGAGTCTTTGAGCCAGGGCAGGAATAGGTGAAATCAGTCAGTGTCCTATTTCCTCAGCAACTGCTTAGGAATGTCTACAAAGAGCTAAGAGACAGCTGTTCCGTCTGTTCTTACTGCCAATTCTGCCGTGCAAGAAAAATGACTGGAATCAAGCATTCTAGACGTCTCCTGGAGCATCATGTTACCTCATTGTTTTTCGCACAGTGACAAATATAAATCACCCTGGCTGCACAAAACTCCATTTATGCAAATTTGCTCAAAACAGAAAGATGATATTCACACAGCTCTGCATTGGAAAGAGAAAAACCACTCACCTGTTTCTTCATCAATGCTGAATATCCCCAAGCCTGATCCATCACGAATGGAGTATCGTATTTCCCCATCCCTTCCACTGTCCTCATCTTCAGCCTTTACGGTCATGACGGATGTACCCACAATTGCGTCCTCTTTTATAAATCCTCTATCCACAAAAGATCGGAAATACGGCCTGTACAGGTTCTCGTTTACATCCACAACGTCAATCTCGATGAAACAATTAGACGACAAGGACATCGGCTTTCCCTTGTCCTTAGCTTTTGCCGTCAGGTTGTACACTTGCTTTGTTTCATAATCAAGACTTTGCACAATCCGTACCGCGCCGCTAATTTTGTCTACTTCAAAATTCCCATCTCCGTTGTCGATCAAGCTGTAGCGTATTTGGCTAGAAGCGCCGACGTCAGGATCGTGAGCTTCTAGCCACATGATTACCGTACCTACTGGAAGGTCCTCCCTAACTTTGACGCGATAATTCGGAGGGACAAATTTTGGAGGGTTGTCGTTGACGTCTTCCAGAGCAATCTTAAGCGGCACCGTGGAGACCAGCTGGGGTTCGTACACAGCCTGATCACGTGCTGCGATTTTTAAAACGTAAACCGGTTGCAGCTCGCGATCTAACGGCTTCGTTACTGTAACTACTCCAGTATCCTCGTCGATGGCGAAATGATTGGTACCTCCCAAAATGGAATATTTCACTGCTCCATTAGGTCCTTTGTCCTTGTCAGTAGAGTCCACCTGAATAATCTGAGTGCCAACAGGTGTGCTCTCGCTAATGTCAACCGAATAAGAATCTTGCAAAAACTGTGGACTATTATCATTTGTGTCTAGGATTTTGACATCCAAGAGACGGGATGACGATTTCTGTGGTATTCCCAGATCGTAAACAGTAATATTGAGAGTATAATGGTCTGTGATTTCCCTGTCAAGAGGGGAATACACCAGCAGCCAGCCGGTTTCCATTTCCACTATAAACTTGCTTTCTGGGTCTCCCCCTGAAATAACATACACAAGTTTGCCATTGAAGCCACTGTCTGAGTCCGTAGCACTCAGATGTACAATCCGAGCACCTACAGGGAGGTCCTCTGTGATTTCAACAGCACTAGGAAAAGAATCTCCAAACTGTGGCGTGTACCGATTGATTGAGTGGATGTCCACGAAATCATCTGGCTCATTCTGCGTGTGAACTTTGCTGCCTTGGAGGAGCTTCTCTGCCAGCATGGTAGCAACGCCAGTTTCGACACATTTTAACTGGACTGGCTTGCGTGCGGTGATGACAGTTATATTCATGTACATTGGCTGCGTCTCACGCTCTCCGTCACTAGCTATGATTTGTAAACTATGAAAGGACACTTTAGCTGCCTCGCCTTCGCTCAGTGGGTGTTTCAAAGAGAGCACCCCAGAGTTTGGGTTGAGTTCAAATAAATCCAGGTCATTTCCTGCTTTGATATAGTACCGCACCAGCTGTAATTCATCCGCATCTATAGCAGAAACTGTGGTAACCTGCTCGCCCACGCCATGATCTCTTGGTACTGTGACTTCACAATCGACATTTTCAAACAAAGGGTTATTGTCATTGAGGTTTGTAAGCGTGATGGTGACAGGAACCTCCACCTCTCTGCGGAAAGGGGATCCCCAGTCTGACGCTCTGACTTTCAGGTGGTAAATTCTGGGCATTAACTCATAATCTAGCACTTCGGAGGTACTGATGACACCTGTGAAGTAGTCGATGACAAACGGCTGGGGAGTCAGATTGGTGATGCTGTAGGTCACATAACCGTTCTCGCCTTTGTCAAGGTCTATGGCTCTGACCGACAACACGCTGGTCCCCGCTGCTACGTTCTCATCAACGCTGGCCTTGTACGACGTCTGCTGAAACTCGGGAGCATTGTTATTCACATCAATCACGTCGACAATGACTTTTGTGGCTGCCTTTTTGTCACTGGTGATCACGTCCAGCTCAAACTGCGGGGTAGAATCGGCATTGATTGGTCCTGCCACACTGATTAAACCCGTATCAGGGTTGATGGTAAATCTGCCCTTGTCAGATTTATGTCTGAACGCATATTTAAGATGCGCATACTTTGGCACAGCTGTTACCATAGTGACAGGTGTTTGGAGGGGGGCAAATTCACTTAAATTGACTCTGTAAATAGCCTGTTCAAAAATAGGAGGGCTAAATTTAAACTGCGCGGTTGTGACATGCACTAATTTAGCAGAGGAGAACTGTGGAGGGTTTCCTTTGTCCTTGGCCTGTAAAGTAAGGTTGTATCCGTACGGCTGACTATCCCAATCTACATCTTTGACTGCTTTGATTTTATACTCCTTGCTCCCGGGGCTGGTTCTAACAGCCTTGAACTGCTGCAGGGGGTCGCCAGCAACAATGCTAAGTGATGCAATCTCTCCATTTGGTCCCAAGTCATTATCCTCCACTGTCACTATGGCGTATGTGGGGTCATGGTCTGCATCCGAGGGGGCCAAAGTCACCGCGGTAACCACAGGCGCGTGCTCATTGGCTTGCTCCACTCTCACAGTAAGTTTGGCCATGCTGCTGAAGCCACTACTGCCGTATAATTTCATCCCTCTGTCCACTGCCAGAATCTCCAGCTCATACACTTTGGTCTCGGAATAGTCCAGTTTCCCTGTCAGCGTCACCACTCCGCTTGTGGGGTGAACCGCAAACATGTCCGTCCACTCTCTGAAGCTGTAATAGTACTCCCCGTTGGTACCAATGTCGGCGTCTGTGGCCGTGACCTTTGCCACACTTGTGCGTATAGCCGTGTTTTCAGGTAGAGAGATGCTATAGGAGGTCGGGGAGAACAGGGGTCTCAAATCGTTAGTGTCCAAAACTTGTACCATGACTCTGGTGCGGCTTTCCAAGTTAGTGTTCCTCTCTGACGCCTTCACGGTCAGCATATAGTGGTCTTTAACCTCCCGATTCAGAATAGCGGTGCTACCTCCTTTGGTCCTTATTCGCAAAAAACTGAAATCTCCCAACATGTAGTCCTCAGCTTTGAATAAGTTCTCATTGTCCCCAGCGATGATTTTGTACCGAATCTCCCAAGTCGGGTCAGTGATGTAGATTCCCATTTTGTTGTGGCTCTCTAAGTAAGTCTTAGCAGCAGAGTTCTCGTATATGGTGGCATTGTAAACAGAGTGGGTGAAGTGCAGGGAGGCAGCCCTCGCCGTCCGCTGGGCCCCCGTGCAACCACAGACGAGCTGAAGGAGCAACACGAGCTGCCAGACCAAGTGCTTCCCCATTATCGTACCGCAGTCTTCACACAACCACCTGAAAAATAAAAAGTTTACAGTTTTAGTCTCCAGTAAAAAAAAAAAAAAAACGCAGAAGAAAACATAAATTTTCAGTTTTTTTTATAATTTGTGAAGCATAGTCAAACAGGCGATAGACTGTACAGTTATTGCATATGCTAATTTTATAACACAACACTTTTATGATTTAGTATATAATCTGATGTGGTTGCTCTCAAAATAGTAAATCAAATTGATCCAGGTGCATATAAGTTATAATGCCATTACCCCTACTGCCTTGGGTTTGTAATAGCCACATAAAAGCCAGGCAGTGACATTACCGAGCCAGATAACATAACCCTAATTTAATTTATGGCAACGTGCAAATCCATTGGACTATAAATGACAATGCGGATAGGATGCAAGCTTCAATTCCTCTCTCATTGTACGCTTTTCCAGTCTCCTTTAAATGCTGTGTCAAGATGCGCAGGCTGATAAATGGCTAAATGGGCTCCGTTTGGATATAAGATGAAGCACAGTGGCAACTCAGGTGACGTATAGAAGCTGCATTACAATGAAGTCTGCTTTTTGTTACAGAAAACCAATTTAAACATTGAACTGATGGATGAAAATATGCAGACGCTCATATTTCTATTAATTAAATGGAATTAGACTGCAAGGTTCACATGCAGGGTTAGAGCAACACTTACTCAATGTATGTTTAGGTAATTACTCTAGCGATTAAACATTTTTCCCTTCAGCAGTTGCAACAAAAAGTACAAAATAAACCTGTGCAAAATCTTTACTTATGCCCAAATTGCTACTGAAATGGTTTGAAATGACACACTCATTCGTTTACAAGCATTTTACAACGTCTAGGTTATTGCATGTGGGTGTCCCTACAAAGGCAAACAAACCCAAGCGTTGCCGTGTCTGTCTAGAAGTCCTCTTTTATTATACCGTTATGATATTTACTTTTGGCGTGTCCACAATAGCCCACTGGTGTGCAGGTTTAGTTATTCAACGCTTTGTGCGCGGTTAATAAATGACTTTAGTGTGCGCGGATCACCTTGAGTCGAAAAGTATCGCCTGCAGGTACAAAAGAGCCATCTGCTTGCACGGGTGCCACCATTGTATAATTCCGTAACAAACTAGTAGTTACTTCTTAGCGTTCAAAAAGCTCCACTAAGCAGCGTCGTGAATTTAAGCGTTGACACGACACAAAGAAGTTTTCTTAAAGATTTACTTGTTAAATGTCTGAAGTAATAAACTTTTAACGTACATTTTCTTGGCAAACCCCATCCCCCAACTGAAGCCATTCACTCCACGAAGCGAAGGCTACTGCACAGATTCGTTCAAAGGCACCTACTACGGAACCGCACGTAAATGCAACATTACGCACCGTATTTCTCTTCTATTCAGAACACGGTTAACTTTTTCTTGCCGCTTTGCAACTCCAAAAATGTGCCAGAAGCCAACCAGAACTAGCGACTGGTGTCTTCCCAAGCAGTTTACAATGGGAGACCTATCTCAACTTTTCCCAGATGTCCGTGCGTATCCGTTAAAGCCGCAAAGACGCGCGCGATTTAGCCAGAACGTACCTCTCCTGTCTGGAATTTCATAAGTTTGGAGGTTTGGCATGGAGTTGAAGTAGTCCAAATCTCGGCATGGTAGTTACGTGGACGTGGTCATGTCCTCTCCGCTACTCCATCTACTCTCCCTCGCCTGCTTCATTCCCTTTCTCTCCCACTCGCACAGTCGCTCGCTCGCACTCGCTCACTCACTGGAGCAGGCGCAAGAGCCCTGTATCCCTCCGCGCTGCTGGATCTAGTTTTCACACACCGGCAGGTTTCTTTGATTTTTGGCAACTCTTTTTAGGTACATTATTTCCACGTGAATTAACTGAAAAGATGCCATACGTTAACTTTTTGCTTTAAAATCTCGCGTTTTAACGTGTATAATTTTAGATGTCAGATGTCATTGGGTTTTATTTGGCTTTTTAACAGTAACGCGTAATTTACATGTGCAGAGCATTGTATTGTACTTCGTAATTAAACTGCAAAGAGTTGTAGTATTTCTTGCTAGATGCTACAAATGCACCCATTATCTGGTTTTAGCGGGTATGTGTGGCACGGCGGCAGACAGACTGATAGCGGACGTTCATTCATTCGATCCCATCTCTCGTGCCCCCACACAGCCAACCGTTCCCCAACACGTCTCTCTCTCCGTCTCTCTCTCTCTCTTTCTCCAAGCAGAACGCTCCACTTCTTTCCTTCCCCGGGCTCACGGTGCAAGAGTTCGGCTATTATGCGAGTGGTGGCGCTGTCTCCCTTCCCCTAGTTTTTCCCAAGTTCCCACGGACTGCAGTAGTGCTCCAGCAGTGATCCAAGTGGAGCGTCTGCACGGGGCGAATCACCCCATCAACCCGGTACTATAGCCCGTACTATAACCCGATTGTGCGTAATTGCGCATTTGGTGAGGATTATGCAAACTATTTCTTTCTTCGTTTGCGTTCTGAGTTCAAAAATAAACTTTGGACTGTTTAATTTGTATTTTTAAATATAGTGTTTACTTGAAAAGACTTACCAGACTAGCGGGATGTCCACCGGCTTCTCTCATCGGAACATGTCCACTCATAAATCCACTCGTTTTGGGTTTAGCGAGCATGTCCTCTCCTCTCCACTCTCTCTCTCCACTTCGCTTCCCTCCTCAGCGCTCCTCTCCGCGCATAGCCGGGCACATGCTCGTTCTACGCGCTGCTGGAGGCTGCAGAAATCCCTCGTACCTGCCCGCAAAGCACCGCACTGTCCCGGTAGTTCCGAATGACTCGCTTTCCCAGGTAAAGGAAAAAGAACAAAAATCTCCAAGGCACGAGAGGGAAAGTTGGGATGTTGCTGTCTGTGCGCTCTCGTTTGTGGAAAATAGCAATGTGTTGAGGGGGCGGAGTGAAAGGAAGTCACAGCAACAACTCAAGCGCTGTGTTGTCTTCCACTATTAGCTTCCATGCAATAATTATGCTTCTGTGAGCGCACAAAAGAGTAATAAGAGTACTTCATGCAGTATTTTATTGCATTATTACATGCATTACATTTTATAAAGCTGGTGGAACAAACAGGACTGGAAAACAACACTTTGTTTTCTTGTAATAACATGGCCCTAAGGGATGTATCAGTTCCCCGTGGAGGTATTGTTAGAACTCAATGGAAATCCAAGATGGCCACCGCTTCAGGCTAATAACAAAGAAAATACCATAAACGTCATCACTCTGAAAACATGTATTATCACAGTTTAATATTGGTTTAATATTATTCATCAAATAGCCAGTAATTAAAAGTACACTACATAACTTTTCTGACGGAGGGTCTACCACCTGCTAGTTTCCATGAAGATGTTATTGCTTGGCCTGGAATGTCCCACAGTATGGCATTAGACTTATTTATCCCAATGGAGACTAGCAGGCAGTGATGGGAAAAATACTTTGAATGTGTATTTAGTAATGTATTCCGATACTCGGTCCAATTAGAGTGTTGTACTCTGAATACTTAGAATACTTTACATCAAGTTGCATTTAAATTATAGTGTTGTGCATTTATGTATCACTAACTGGAGAGGGAAAGACTGCACATGCTCTCGCCACAAGATCAGCGTTTTCTATTTTTCGCTCTATTTTTCGTGCAGTTTGAAGCCTAAATTGTGTGATCAACTACCACCTTGTATTTCTTTGGATTCAGTAAAGTAACTGTATTCTGAAAACCACCAAACGAAAAAGTAACTGTACCGGAATACATTTACTCGCAATTAATATTTCGAACACGTAGTCAACATGTAATTACTTCCCAACGCTGGTTACAGGTTAGATCTGTGGAGAGGTGACATCGCTCACAATAAGCATAAGCAAGGTGTTTATAAGCAATGAAAAAACACAAGTAATGTAAATATGTTTAATGCTGTACTGTGAAATATTCCAGGCCAACCAATAATATCTCCAAGGAGACAAACAGGTGGTATTATAATAAAAGCTACAGTTTTGTTCCAAATAAGACCTGGCTGAACAGGTCTTTATTTGTGCACGTTGAGGTGCATTTCAATTTTCTCCAATTCTTTGGCGTTTTTGAGACTATCATTTGTATGCTATCGTCAACATTCTTTACTCGTCTGGTTATTGTCAACTCACTGCCTCAAGTATCTATATACTTTAGGTTATAAATGCTAAATACTTCTTTAGGTTGGTACCATGGAGATGCTGTTGATGGCTGAGGGTCCATCAGGGACTGGAGAACAGAAATCCTCTTGAACTGTTTAGCTGAAAAAGGCATGTTTTTACGTTGACAGAAGAGGACTGTGTAAACTTCTCACAAGCAGAGGTGGAAAGTACTCAGTTACATCTACAGCTGCATCAGTTACATCCACGTCTACTTGAGTAACCTTTTGAAGAAGTTAAGAGCAGTTTTATCAGAACATACTTTTACTACTTTTACTACACTGAGTAAAAGTGTTTGGTACTCTTCCCAGTGCAAGAAACTGTATTGGTGACAGAAGCTTTATGTCGACAATAATACATTATTTGAACACTTGCATTTCCTGCTCTGCTTCTTCAGCAGTTAGTCAATAGTAAATGGTCACATTTTTATATAGCGCTTTTCCACCTTCAAGGCTCTCAAAGCGCTTTACATCAAGGAATCACGCAGCCATTCACACACACATCCATACCCCAGTGTACGCAGACACTGGGGGAGAGGTGGGTTAAGCGTCTTGCCCAAGGACACAACGACAGCATTCATCTGTGGGAGCTGGAATCACACCGCCAACCTGTGGGTCAGTGGATCTAACCTCTCAACCACTCAACCAATGAGGTTTATGTCCAGAGCTGGTTTTGAACAACCAACCAAGTTAGTTTTTGTTTTTTTGTTGTTTTTTTTTAACCAGAATTTAGACATTATTTAAAGTTTTCTCTCTCTAATTAAAAATAATAACGAAAAATGACATGTTGCTTTCAACCAATTACTCAGTGCCCAAGGAGCCAAATAGTTTCTTCAGATACGTTTTTACTCTACTTGTGTTATTATTTGCATCATTACTTCTCATTCTACTTATTCTATCCTTTTTCTACTCATTGGTGGAAGAAGTACTCAGTTTTGTTACTTCAGTAAAAGTACAGATACCAGCGAAAAAAAAGAGTAAAAATAAAAGTATCACATGAAAATATCTACTTAAGCAGAAGTATTAACGTACCCCTTTGAAAATGTACTTAAAAAGTAAAAAGTAAAAGTATTTTGTGCAGATTTTGAGATCTAATAGTTTCAAAGCTTCAAATGTAGCGATTCTGATAAAGATTTGTGCTGAACAGAGTTGATTTTATTCGTAGATTTTTGTTTGCTCAAACTACGAACGTGTTAAAAATAAACCCTCAGCCTTTTCCGCAGCTCTCAAACAACGATAAAAACACCTTTACTTTTCAGTCTTGTTCAAAAATGTAGTGGAGTGGAAAGTTCAGATACCTGCTCTCAAATGTTGTGAAGTAAAAGTAAAAAGTATCCACTTTAAAACTGACTTAAGTACAAATCTTAGGTATCTGTGCTTTACTTAAGTACAGTACTTTACTACTTTTACTTACTTCTTACATTCCACCACTGCTTCTACTAATTTCTACTTCTAATTCTGAAGCAACATGACTCTTACTTGAGTACAAATTTTGACTACTCTTCCCAACACTGCCGACAAGTAAAAAATAACCTATTTCCCTTGGAATGTGATACAGGAGGAACGCATGCTCCAGATGTATTGTTAGCTCTGACCTGAAATCCAAGATCCTCTCCCAACTCTAAACAAGCCAGCTATTAAGACAGGCATATTCTCCGACTGCTGTCAGCCTCTCCTGCAGTTTGACAGCTGGTTTTATGAGCATGGACATGGTTTTCAAGCTGCAGGGGATTCCTTTTATTGCTCTAAGTGGCCACCCAGTTCTCTTAATGCGCCCGAGTCTTTATATACCCAAGCTCTGAGGCCTGGGAGAACGCTGCAGCTCACTTTGAATGGAAAATTGCTCGTTGGCGCGTACATGAGTTTTGGATAGACACAAGCTTCGTGTTTGTGGAAAATGACACAATAGCCAAGCATTGGGGAGTTAGTTGCAAGTGCACCATCAGCATTTTTGAGAGGGTTCATATTATAGCGTGGTCTATGGGGGAAAATACACAGCTCTTGTTATGTGTCGGTGTTTGCTCAATAAGATTACTGTATCATGTGACTGAATGGAAGTGGGAATACGGCCAGAAGAATCGGTTTATAATAGCTCATGTAGATATCAAATGTTTCAGATTGACCTATTTATTTTACTGTGTGGAGAGTTTTATTTTTTATATTTCGGGAGCTATTTCAATTACGAGAGGTTAGAATTCCACTCCTAGACGTGTCTATTACAATATTACGTTTCAAAAGTAAAAAAAAAAACAGGAAAAGTTGATTTGTTTGCAGTTGACAGTAGCGACCAAATGCTTGTGCACCAGCCTATGTCACTGCAAACCCATAACTGTCACTTTAAACAGCTGTAATGAACCTACTGCTCTGAGTGTCTGCGCTATTGTTCTGCCCATACAGCACATTTTGTATTTGTATTTCATAGTCTATTTTTACCTTATTTCAATGCATGCCTTTATTTTTATTTTATTACAGTTTTTATTATTATTTAAAGCAGACCTATTGTCCTTGTGTCTGCTCTGTAGTTATAATCTATGACACGCGTGGATCATTGTGTTACAATTGCACGTTTTAATCTATGACACGCGTGGATCATTGTGTTACAATTTGCACGTTTTAAATCGCAATATTCATCTAAAACGACGTAATACAAGAAACAAGTCCGCTGCCTTCTGCGTTAGAAAACTGCGGCGCCCAGTGGGAGCTGACGTCGGCGCAAACGTCACCACAACAAAGCGGCGCGTAGCTGTCGGCCCTTCCCACGGACAGCTGCACGTCAAACTAGCGAGCAGTGGATTTTATTTTTTTTTTTCATTTATGCCAAATGAATCCTGTGCGTATCACCAAGTAAGAAAATAAAATTGCAGACGAAGTAAGTACGTCACAGTGGGCGTGTACCGGCGGTGGTGAAAACGACGGTTGATCAGCGATACGGCGTCTTGAAAATAATCGATTAAAAATTGCTCAAACGTGCACGAATCACTCCCAATACAACTTCAGAGGGAAAATGAGAACAGAAACAACTATAACGTGGATAAAACCGCTGAAAAGTCCATTTTGCAGAATAGGTCTGCTTTAATGCTGCACCATAAATGTCAAAGCAAGTTCCTAGTCTGTTTTTGTTTGTTTGCTCACCGCCTATGGCAATAAAACTGATTGTGACTGTGATGAGACAGCTGTGTAGTCACACTTCGAACGGTGTCCTCTGTGCACTAAAGTGTTCACATAAAGCTAAATGTCGTTCCTTTCGTCAGGCGGTCAGTCAAAACAACACACCGGCCGATGTTAGATATGCTAAAAAGTCGCACAAACGTTAGCCCGGCTGTCCGTGGTTTTACAGCAAAATGAGTTTTGTAATAAACAACACAAAAATATTACAGAATACAGAGAAAAATCTAACGCTCACTGGAACCTTCTGCCATGTTCACGCACCATCTGCTTTGTTTTCGGTTGAAACCTTAATGCAATGTGATCCTGCGTCCTCTGCCTTTAACCCAGCCTTCATTACTAACATGGTCACATTTTTATATAGCGCTTTTCCACCTTCGAGGCACTCAAAGCGCTTTACATCCAGGAACCACTCACCCATTCACACGCGCATTCATACACCGGTGAACGCAGACACTGGTTAAGGACACGACAGCATTCGTCTGTGGGAGCTGGAATCGCACCGTCAACCCGCGGGTCAACCAGTGATGTTTTACGTCAAGATTTGAACCGCCGACCACTGTCTGCGTACGCTGGTGTATGAATGTGTGTGAATGGATGAGAGGCTCCTCGATGTAAAGCGCTTTGAGTGACTTGAAGGTGGAAAAGCGCCATATAAAAATGTGACCGTTCACCATTTAAAAATCCATTGGTTAACTGACACATGTCGCCAGGTGTTTTTGGTGATCAGATTTCATTCATGCATTCAAACACACTAAAAATCGGATCTAATTTTTTGGGTTGTCTGATTAGTAGACTTATACTCTATTTTCCGGAGTATAAGTCGCACCTGAGTATAAGTCGCACCAGCCAAAAAATGCGTAATAATGAAGAAAAAAACATATATTTCACATATAAATCGCATCTGAGTATAAGTCGCACCCCCGGCCAAACTATGAAAAAAGTGCGACTTATAGTCCGAAAAATACGGTACTCTAGTTATCTCATTTCTACCGGCCATGTAATAGTTTGCAGTGAGTCTAAACAAAAAGCCGGTTGTTGTACAAATCCAAACACACATGGAAACTGTTATTTAATTGGCCGCCTAATTGCAACTTGGAGCGTTCGTTTTCCAGTGCGATTATTTTCATTCTTATTTTGGACGCATACAGGATGTAACACCTCGCATTTAGAAGCTTCTCCGACAGCTTCGGATTCCACTCTCATTCCAGGCATGCCCCCCACTCTATGTTTACTCCATGCGAAATGTAAGCAACCAACGTATTTGTTTGGCTTTTTTTACAGCCTTGGCAAGCCTAATTTTCACCGTCTCCAGCATCTACAACTCCTCAACGTCCATTTGTGGTTTCTCCCGAACGCCAGACGACCCACGGCGAAAGTAAATGTCTTAGCTCCTGCGGTTAACAAGTAAATCTGACACTGCGCTCTGAAGTTGTAGCCAAAGGGGGAAAAAAACTGTGCGGGGTTGGTCAGCCATGAGAACGTCTGCCTAATGTATATTCAGGACTGTGGGGTTGGAGTAGACGGGAGCGAGGGGAGGGTGGGCGGGTGCGTAGGTGGGAGGAAAGAAGGGTAAAGTATACGATCCCATGGAGCTATGGAGATAGAATGGCTCGGCAACTGGACTTGGTTACCATAAGTAGCGAAAATCAGATCCCAATTGATCATAAAACTAGTATCAAAACTAAATTGAATTGAGCAAGTATCAATACTAAAAAACATTCACAGGACAGAAATGAACCTTTCCTGAATAGTTTTAGAATGATCTTGAGCGGTTCAGAAGAACATTCACAGGACAGAAATGAACCTTTCCTGAATAGTTTTAGAATGATCTTGAGCTGTATCAGAAGTGTAAGACCACGTAGACTAGTACACGCCCATGGACCACTGTGGAACCTATTGGACGACTGAGGGATTACACAGATATAAGGCCACGTGGGAATATAAAAATGTACTACCATTTAATGTTGAAAATTACATTCTATTGTCTAAATAAACAGTGTTTTATATTATCGTTATGGTATCGGAATCAGTATTGAGTATCGAGTCTATTCCTTAGTATCGAAATCGAGTTTGAAATTTTAGTATCATGACAATATTAACTTGTACTATTATAAACAACATTTCAAAGTTGTATGTTTTGGACAGCATAAAATCAAAGGTGCTATGTTTGATTTTAACATTATTTCTGTTCTACCCCAGCTAGAATAAACTATTTATTTAACAAAAAAAAAAAAAAAACAGCAGCAATTTTAAGAAAAGTATTCATACTTTTGCTCGAGGAGTGTATTTATATATCCACCCACCCATCACTAGCTCATAGGTAAAGCAATATTATTTTACTCCACTTGGACAAGAAGTAGCTGTAGGAGTCAAATTAGTTGCAGTGGTAGTTGTAGTAGTAGCAGTCATAGTTGTAGTAGTTGCAGTAGTAGTTGTAGTAGTAGCAGTGGTAGTTGTAATAGTAGCAGTGGTAGTTGTGGTAGTAGCAGCAGTAGTTGCGGTAGTAGAATTAGTACCAGTGGTAGTTGTAGTAGTGGCAGTGGTAGTTGTAGTAGTAGAATTAGTATCAGTGGTAGTTGTAGTACTTGCAGTGGTAGTTGTAGTACTTGCAGAGGTAGTTGTAGTAGTAGAATTAGTATCAGTGGCAGTTGTAGTGGTTGCAGTGGTAGTTGTAGTAGTTGCAGTGGTAGCTGTAATAGTAGAATTAGTTGCAGTGGTAGTTGTAGTAGTGACAATGGTAGTTGTAGTAGTTGCAGTGGTAGTTGTAGTAGCGACAATGGTAGTTGTAGTAGTTGCAGCGGTAGCAGTGGTAGTTGTAGTAGTTGCAGTGGTAGTTGTAGTAGTTGCAGTGGTAGTTGTAGTAGTAGCAGTTGTAGTTGTAGTAGTAGAATTAGTAGCAGTGGTAGCTGTAGTAGTGGTGGCGCACAAAGCTACTGGTTGTGTCTTCTTAATCCCTCATCACGGTATTATGCTAACAGTAAAAAAGGCTTTTGTTATGCTAACAGTACATTGTCATTCACATGCACACCTGTTGTGATTCTTCATTAGCATTTAAGCAGATGCTACAGGCCAACGCTTTCCCAACAATGCTAACCAGAAAATCACTTCCACCTCATTATGAACACACATGCTAATGCTAGCGCAGCTCTGACTCACTTTCATCCACCCCATGTCGAGTTTGTGTGGGGGTTGTACCTGATTTTTACTGATTTGAAAAGATAAAAAAACGGAACTTGTGCATTTTAAACGGTTTGCAGCGGTCCAAAGTTATTCCTCACTTACTTTAAGCACTCGAAGCGTCCTATTATTCACCACGATAAGTTTACAAGCACTTTTCAGAACCCTCGGAGTGGCGTCTTGCCGTCATGGTAAAGCTAAACAACTAGCATGCTAACAGTGCACTTCCTGATTATCGGACGATCGAACACTTTATAATTAGATGCAGGCAGTACACGGCGGACTTATTTTGACCTCCCGAGCTGCTTATACAATATATATACGCGCTGGGGCTCAAATACATGGGGGGAAAAAATCGCGTACAAGCTCTTTAATACTTAAGCTCTGTGTGACTAATAGTAAAGCTGTAGGTGCGCCTGCAAACCCAAAGCACCGCGATGGGAAAGATAGAGATGATTTGTAGCGGCCCTGGAGCTACAGAGGAATCCGTTTCTTCTACTGCCGCATCTGTGTAGAATCAGAGTCCTCCTGTGGGGCTTTGCACATTAGAATAATTCCATAAAATCTTGTCCTACCTGGGGACACGCTAGCTTAGCGATTCAAACTTGTGTAAAAAAGAAGGTAGGCTATGTTTTGAAGCTGTTTCTGAATCTCATAATGCAAACGATATCCCTGTGGTCATGTTGTATTTAATGTTTACTTCTAGGTGGTTACTCACCCGGTGTATGTAACGTTCTCGCAATGTTTACTTGTTTTTAAAGGATTTTTCTGGTAGAGGGTCCTCAACCTTAACGTATTTATCTCCATGGAGACAAGCAGGCGAAGTTTCAAATCAGATCCTTGTAGGACTTTTTTAACATCTGAATTTAATAAAACAGGTAGGTACATTTAATGCCATACTGTGGAACAATCAAGGCAAAGCAGTAACATCTCTACAGAAACAAACAGTTAGCAGATCCCCTATCAGAAAAGTAACATACACTAACCTTAATAAAACTGGACTGAGCAGAATACTATGTAGAAAATATTTTTTTGAAATAGAGGTAAAAAAAAAAAAGAGGAAGCTGAAGAAACGGAAACGGTGTCATCTATAACAAAACAAGGGTGTTACGATCTTGACAACCCTTGCTCAGAGTTGCAGAATTGTGAAAACCTACCTACTGTATGTCAACCCACGGAGCAGAGGAGTGACTCAGTACAAGTGACTGAAAAGGATTCACAATACTCCTGCAAACACATAAATATCTTTACCATGGCTCCATAAAAAACTGCAAGATGTCCCCTTCCACATACATCATAATGACTGCTTCCCCTTTACAGTCTGTACACAGTCATCTAGAGCAGAGGGGTGCCTCAGCATGTGGCCCTGCAAATGAGCATTATTTTGTCACCTAATACATGTTTATATGATATTCTTAGCGCTGACGGAAGATAATCTTTGTTAATTACAATAAATAAGAAACAGTTGACATCTTGCTTACAGCTACACCAAAAACAAACTAAAGCAAATATTTGGGCAAGGCTCAAATTTTCACAATTAGGCGGCATATAGATTTTTAAACTGTGCCTGATGTTTACTGTGAACATCAGAACTAGTTGGTAAAATGGTAAATGGTCACGTTTTTATATAGCGCTTTTCCACCTTCAAGGCACTCAAAGCGGTTTACATCAACGAACCACTCACCCACTCACACACACATTCATACGCCAGTCTACGCAGACACTAGGGGCGAGGTGGGTTAAGCGTCTTGCCCAAGGACTCATCGACAGTATTCATCTGTAGGAGCTGTAATTGCACCGCCAACCTACGGGTCAGTGGATCTGACCGCTCTGTCAGTGATGTTTACGTCGAGAGCGGGATTCGAACCGCCAACTTTCGCATCAGTGGAGAAACACTCTACCAACTGAGCTACCAGTTCATTTTAAGGAGTCTGCAGTGGTCCAAAGTTATTCCTCACTTACCTTATTCATTCGGAGCATCCTAATCATTCACTGCGATGAGTTTATAAGAGCTTTTCACAACTCTCAGAGACGGAGTTTTGCCGTCAAGGTAATGTAACAGCACTCTCAGAGACGGAGTTTTGCCGTCAAGGTAATGCTAACAGCAACTAGCATGTCTGTCCATGTTCCCAGCAGAACTTTGAGATCAGCAGACCAGATGATTTTGGACGTTCCAAGGTCCCGGTTTAAAACTAGAGGGGACCAGGCTTTTGCTGTAGCTGGTCCCAGACTCAGGAACCATCTTCCTCTGGTTATTAGAACAGCCCAATCTTTAAATATGTTTAAATCTTTGTTGAAAACTCATTTGTTTGCACTGGGTTTAAACACGAGCTGAGCGGGACACTTGTATTGTATTGTTTATCATGTTCTTATGTATGTTTTATAAGATCGCACTTTATGTCGCTTTTGCACAGCACTTTGGGCAGCTGTGGTTGTTTTTAGATGTGCTTTGACTTGACTTGACATGCTAACCGCGCTCTTCCTGATTATCAATTAATAAAACGCTTCATAATTAGATGCAAACAGTGCATTATTTTGACCTCAAGAGCTGCTTAAACAATATATCTGTGCTGGGGAAAGACAAATTTTGCTCAAATACATGGGGAAAATAAACAGGTACAGGGCCTTTCACACAGCAACCTTTTCGGTAAATGTTTCTCACAGGATAATGAAAAATGCATGGCTGTTGTTGCTTAAAAGGGCATGCAAATAAAAAAATAAAATGTGTCAAATAGATTCTAGACGTGCGTTTCTTTAGCAGATCAGCGCACCATCCTCTGGGAAATTACTAACCCTCCATTTTGTGGCTAAACTGAGCAGTATTTGATCCCAGATGGCGTTTTTTTTTTGCAATTCGACGCACCACATTTAAAACGACAGGCCGCTAATCCTGCTGCTGGTGAGAGTGGAAATAAAATGGCAATCGCAGCTGGAGATGAAAGATAGGCCCAAACAATCACAAATGCGTCAATGGGTTTTGTATGAGTCATTTATAACAATGGGAGAGTCTTGATTCAGTGCATCTCAAGTGGGACAGCAGAATATTAGAGTTAGGCCTAACAGTATAAACAGTGCCAGTTCAAGTGAATACACTCTCGTCCCCGCATGGAAATTTGGCCTCTGCATTTGACTGATTTTATTGCTGCTGGGACAAGTTGTCAGGAGCGTTGGGCAACTGCAGACGCTTTTTCAGAGCTTGAGATTGGTTCATGGTCAGGACATAGCTGGAGGTTTTGACCGTTTGACACGTTGTTGACGGGATAAACTCGACTGGAGTGGAAAAAGTTCGGCTGAATATTTCAAACTTATCGTTCCAGGCGTCACACTTTTGCTGAATCTAGTTTGGAGAAAAGGACAGATATTTTTTTTCAGTCCACAAAGACACAAAGCTCTTCCCTTGTTGTCATTCACATGCACACGTATTGTGATCCTGCATTAGCATTCATGCAGGCGTTTTTCTTCTGAAAGTAGTCAGAGTTTCTACTGATGGAGTCGAAAGCAACTACATGTGTCAGTCTGCGGTCAGTCAAGCCGGTGAAGAAGTTGGATGCCCGCTGCATGTAAAAGCGCAGTCTGATTTATATTAGGCGCAGACCAGGAGAGGCATTCAATTGCACGGGGTAACAAACAGCCAGGAAACTATTAGACATGTGTTTGGTGTACTGATTCGTTTTAGCTGAGCAGTGATTACAAACTACGGCCCCTCCACCGAGCACTCACCCAGCACATGTTTGAGTCTGCCGCGTTAAAGTGAAAACTACAGGGGTTTTACTGTGTTTATTTGTGCCGCGTAGAGCAAACGTTCTCTGTTCATGTAAATGTAGTGAGTGTTGCCACGTTATTGGCCTAATCTGTAACCCAAATGCAGCAGCGGTTCAAGAGTGAGTTTGTCAAAAATGTCACTATAGAGGAGTCCTTTGTCCTGTGGGGTGTTACTCTCCTCAAACTGTCCTTACACAGAATCTGCTGACCCGACCTTTGAGTCACAAATACGACTGGAAAACGCAGAGAAAATGTTTTGGCAGCTGAACCGGAATTTTATTCAGGATCAATTAAGTATCTGTTTGAATTCATCAGGTAAATATATTTATACACATTTAATTTGAATTTTGACATGTTCATATTACCGTATCTAATGCACTTCTCGAGGAACTGTGAGAAGATTTTACGTTATATAACAAAGCGCATCATTCCCACCAAATTATATCTAAATATGCATAATAAAAATGTTAAATGTAGCAAGAAGTCTCTCCACTTTGCTTCACAGTAAGATGCATAATTGCCATCATGATTTTAAAAGCAGTTTTTCCATTTACTGTTTTACTGTTATTACACACTATCTGCCTGCTGCTGTGTTATCAGTGACTCGGAACAGTATGAACTGGATATCATCTCTGTTCTATTGTATGAAATACTAAGAAAGACCCACAAAAAGAATTACATTTGTGCAATAATGAAGCTGAAGGGAAAACGTAACTATATGAGTCACTACATTTACACAAAGAACTCCAAGTGCACTAAACAACCAAATTCAAATCGTCTTTGCCCCAAAACCTGTCAGACCACTCTTTTTCCAGTCTACAGCAGGTCAAAGAATGAATAAATGCAAATGAGAGGCTATGAGGCGTTCAGGTACATTTAGTAATTTAGCTTTAGCAATAATTGTAAGTTATTTGCTCTCAGCAGCATAATTAAACACATTGAATCTTATGAAACAACACATGCTAGTCCACGGTGGACGGCCCTTGTCATCGCTGCTGATCTAAAAGTACTCAATTTAGTTACTTAAGTAAAAGTACAGATGCGGAGGTAAAAAGTATCACATAAAAAAAATCTACTTAAGTAAAAGTATTTAAGTACCCGTTTAAAAATGTACTTTTAGAGTAAAAACAAAAGTATTTCACACAAGTGTTGTTAATTTGTTAGTGCTAATTGTAGTGATATTGATTAAAATTATTCATATTTTGGTCAACAGTAACAATACGAATCAATTTCTGAAATTTTCTTATGAATTTTGTGTATTTATTTAGTTTTGCCGAAGCTTGAACTCGAAAACTTTAGTCAGGATGTTACCGCGAACATGGTAAAAATAACCACTCCAATAATAAGAAAAGTACTTTTTACTTTTCAGTCCTGTTTAAAAATGTAGTGGAGTAGAAAGTACAGATACCTGCTCTCAAATGTAGTAAAAGTAAAAAGTATCCACTCTAAAATGTACTTAAGTAGAATTTTTAGGCATCTGTACTTTACTTAAGGACAGTACTTTAATAACTGTACTTCGTTACCTTCCACCACTGCTAATAATTCCCTTGCTGTTTCTTACCTTGTGCAACTGAACGCCTCTCCTAACCCGCTCCCAGCATGATTGGACTATGCTGTTACTTGCAGCGGGGATCCAATACGTTCCAGCTACTCCAGATGTGTTACTGGGATTTGGGAGAATCAAACCACAACACCTCAATCGTAGTTCTCGGGTTTACATGCATTTTGATAAATCGGTTTAAGTTGCACTCGGCCAGTTATCTGGTTTTCCTGGCTTTTTTTTTACATGCGCAATACAAGTGCCCAAAATGCTAATAATTATATATGTCTGACAGACAGTTCCACAGAAATATTTTGTTTATGGGAATGTGCTGGGAAGGAGGTTTTTTTTTGTTTTTTTTGTTTTTTTTTAAAGCTGACATATTGTGCAAAATCAACTTTTCAGAGCTTTTAACCATGCAATTTTTCAGCAATTTTTAATTGCTTATTCATTGCCACCGGCATATGCCCACTGCTCTGTACTTCTTCAATTTTATTTTCTTAATCAATGATCCTTGTAGGATTCGGCAACTTCGCGTAGTCATTTTATTACAAATGAAAAACAGGAGAGACCGACAGATGCGGCGCTTTTGTTGTGATGACGTTTACGGCAATGCCAGCTCCCTTTTCTAACGCGGAAGTTAGCGGATTTGTTTCTGGGGAAAATTATGCAAATTATAACATGATGATGCGCAGGAGTCATAGATTATAACTACATAGCAGACACAAGCACAACAGGTCTTCTTTAAAATAAAACGCTGTATACAATAGGTTCACACTTCT
>KN483408.1:50204-63636 GCA_000787095.1 Periophthalmodon schlosseri | reverse complement strand
ACCTTGAAGCTCACTTTATCCTACTTTCCCACCCAATCTCTTCTTCCTTATCCCCCCATCATGCTTGCTAACATATTGCAACCCAGCTCTTGCAACAAAGCAAGATAGACGGCCTATAAATTGTTATGATATAGGATCAAGCCATTTTAATCTCCCCTTGCCTCCAGTGTGTGCGACGGCAAGCCGCATTCTGTCACAAATAACCGCTAAATCTACAAAGGGCTTTCCCAGTGTTCACGCAGGGCCAGCGCTTTGATGTGATGTAACGTGGAAGCATTGAACACTGCTATTTCTACTAGTCATAACCCTCCTCCTTTCTAAATCCTAATCCACCAGAAATTGTGTCGGGATTATACACAAAAGGCGCATTTTGGACACGGATTAGCATGCATGGATTAGCAAAGCCTTGTAATGGGAGCGCGTTTATAGAAGGAAATAAATCAACATTACTCACAGTGTGCCCTGGGAACACTGATAAGTTCCCATTGGAGAAGTTAGCGGTTGCCACAAACAGAGCGGAGGGATATTATGATGTATTACACGGGTGGGTTTCCGTGGTGACGGGGCGATGCCAGTGAGGGGTTTAGTTACAGATGAGTGAGAATAGACGGTGATACAGGGATCTGGGAGGCAGCCGTACCTAAGGTTGGTAAAATGAGGCTTGTTTTGTAGAACCGGCGAGGTAAAATGGACACGGCATTGTAGAGTCAGGTGATGGGTTTCGAATGACATCACGACAGGTAACGGCAGGCAGAAAATATGTTATTAAAGGGGAGGTATGACGCAAACTCAACTTTTATGAGCTTTTAACCCCGTAATGAAGGTGTTCCCCCATCATTAACTTACGAATAGTTGTAGTTTGATTGAGTCATGCATGTTTGATCCTGTGTTGTCCTGCTTTTGAGAATTGAGTGCTCAGAAAATTTGTATTTGCACCTACCCCCTATCCCCAAGATCATTTCTGTAGTTACGTGCAGTTATTTGAAAATGACAATCTGCTGCTTAAACCGGTGAAATACGGCTATGTAGGGGCGGGGCCTATCTGTTTTACAGTTTGAAACAGGAAGTCAGTGGACCTGATTTTAAAAAAGTAGTTTTAGATCAATATTGTGGTTTATAATGGACAAAATGTTTTCATTTTTCAATTCATTTGGCTGAAAGTGGTATTGAAAGGGCCTATACTACGCTATTTTCTGATCTGTCATACCATACCTGGAGTTTTGTTTCATTCAACACAGAGAGCCTGCATATTTAGGCTGAGTTCTTCTCTCTAACAGAAAACACTCTGTTTCATCACCTTGTGATGTCATTCGGTAATACAGGAAGTGCTCCATTGAGTTTTAAACCCCATACATCTTCACAAGAATCATTTAGATGATTTCAGCCCTGGAACTGCCAATCTCTCTGAACTAAAGGCTAAAGGGTAGCTGTTAACTTGAAAACTACCAGTATATGACATCACAAGGTGGAACAGAGCATTCTGAGCTTTGGAGCTATAGACAGACTAATAAACCAGGATTACTCAAACATGTGTGAATGCTCGAGGTATGTTTTAGTTGAGGTAACAGCATTATAACATGGCCCAAAGCTCACAAGAGTCCATTTTGTGTAATATAGAACCTTTTAATTGTACTTTGAGAAGATTGTTAAGCCATTTTTATGGTTGGTTTAATATTGCCTCATCCCCAATCCCAAATTTCCCCCTGGATAGTAGTTGTAAATTATGTTATATCATTACAGTCTGCAGTCTGAAAACAACCAACAAAAGGCCAACACTGTTTCTAAATAAGAGGCTGCACCTGGAAGTGTCTCACTGATGGGAATTACAAGTTCAAATCAGTGCTTGAGCTGTGGTCATTAAGGACAGAAACCCCAAGTCTCTGACGGTCAGGGGCGGCGTCGGAGGCGGGTCAATGCTCCTCCATAGATCCCCCAAAGATTTTTGCCCATCTTTCATAGAACATCCAAACTTGACTAAAAATGTTGTTCAAAACGAGACTCCAGTTAAACAAGAATAAGCTTTAATAAATCACAACAGGGTGTCTAACTACATTTAAACTTGTTCGAAACAGCAAAGTAAACATGGTAGGTGGGGTTGGTGGTGCACTCTACCGTTAAAAGGCTCTAAATTAACATGTTAAGTGAGCACCCACATTGACGACATTGGCACCCCCTCAGCTCCCCCAACCAAAAATGTCTGGAGCCGCCCCTGCTGACAGTTTGCCAAATATCTGTCCAGTATCATTTTCACAAGAAATCCGTATATAGTTTTAGTCATGTCATTTATTTATTTATTTTTGAATCGGGACAATGCGTATTAATCAGTGTGCGAGCAAACAGTTTGAGCATAAATACGGCGGATATAACGTTCACACGCATCATCAAGCCAAGACACAGGGTAACCTCACTGCTCGAATCTCGCTTTCATGTCTGTGGCTCATTGAACAAAATCCTCAAAGGAATGACAAGCAGGCTCTGCATAAGCGCCGTGGAGATCTGCTTAAAAACAGCACTAAGAAGCAAAAAAAAAACAACAAAAAAACTTTACTGTAACCTGCATCACTCACTGTTCTACCCATACGGCGCCAATTAAACGCTTCTAAGACACTGGCACATTTTGAAATCAGACCCAAAAAACTTGTCCATCTTCAAACATCATCCACTCGTTGTAAACAAACAAGGGGAAAAAAACAAACTAAGATTATTTGGTAAGGGCCAGTTCTACAAGCAAATCAGAATTGTCTTCTCAAACACTGGCGAAGTTCACGTGTTCTAATTTGTGGACCTTTAAAATGACTTAAATGACAAGTAAACCAGAAAATATAATGCGAGTGATCAGAGGGACCATTACCAGAAAGAAATTACATGATTTTTCTGTTTAATGTCATGTTAATAATCTTCCAAAAGTCCAAAAATCACACACACGTTCAAACAAAGGGAGCCATATTGGATCCATTCTCTCCAAACTTTCACTCCCAAAGGTCTGAACAATGACTTGAACTTGAGGATTTTCTTGTGAGAACGATGTATTTATGATATGATGTTAGCCTTAAATACTCAAACTGTTACAAACTGCAGTGTCATGTGATTGCCCTTGGTCACGTGACTCCGCCCACCTCCAGGTGCCAATGTCATCAGGCCAATCAGTGGTACCTGCCCAGACTATTTATGCAGCAGTGTTTGTTTGATTCCTGAGCGCATAATGAGCGTAATCATCTTTAGTTGTTTAGAATTTAGATTACACCATTAATTTATGTTTGTCATATTTGTTTTCCAGACAGTATAACCTCTCACCTGACCGATAACTTTAAGAAATTCACTTGCTGTCCGTCTGTCCGTGCATCGTCAGGTCCACCAGGATTCAGTCGTTTCCAGTTAAAACGGTGAAACGTTAAACGAGTGCAGCAAAGCCCTGCCTGTTGAGAAAAATGAACTCTTTTAATGTGAACAAAACAATTCTCAGCCTTTATTGTTCTTTTACTGAACGTCTGCTTTCTTCTTCTTTCATCTGCTGGTTTCAAACCCTGTCCTTGATGAACAAAAACTGCAGAGCCTTGTTAAAACCTGCTCAAATCACAGGTGTCAAACTGAGAGAGCTGCATTCTCTGTGTGAGGAGCAGGTGCTGCAGAGCGTCTCCTGACTCAGCCCCTCCATCCTGACTCTGACTTTGTCGTGATGGTTTCTGGGCGTCGGTTCTATTCTGCACTAGTACGAAAAACCAATAACTTTTCGAATTCCTTTGTGTCTTCTATTACACTGTAAAATTCTGATGGTGGTGTGTCTGAAGTTATTTGCATTGTAATATACTGTTGTATTGTCGGATCAAGTCGATGAGTTCCACTTGTAAAGCGTAACAGACCAACACACTGTGTTTATGTGCACATGACACACTGTGTTTATGTGCACGTGAGAGCTGCATGTGAGAGCTGCTCTGAGAATGCTGCAAATGAATCACCGTCTGGGTCCAATAAAGTGTTCTGAATCTCTTGTATTGTATATTGTGATGTGCTGATGATCAGATACATACAGATGTGTACATAGCGCTCAAGTTTGACTCCACAGCCTGATGCTAGAAGATGTATTCAGAGACACTATTTATTCTTTCTTATTTTAATTAGCATTTTGATTAGATATTACACTGTAAATGGTTTGATTGCTTTTTGTATTATTTATGTTAACCTCTCAACGTTCCGACGGCCCGCCCTTACTTTACAACTTCACAGCAATGTACATATACTTCTGCGTCACCCACACAAACAATCTACACATCAAATGAAAGCCACGGCGCTCGTCTTTCCGAATATGTAAACCATTTTCACCCGCAATCATCACAGCGCTGACAAGAAAGCCATTTTTACAGAAAAGTCAAAAATTAGGATTTGGACTTCACTTACCTTTTGAGGGCTCTGGTTCTGTCAAACATCAACATATTTCCAGAAAGTTGGTCTCATTCGTTCCGTAGAGGTCCAGAGAATATAATCCAGTGAAGAAATTATGTCCACAAAATAAATTGGATCCTCCATGTCCAATCTGCTGCAGGAAAGTATTCACAGCTTCATTTTAGCAAAAAAATTTAGGCGAAGATGAAAAAAATAATTTTTTATGTGTGTTCCAATGTGTATAAATGCTTTCCAGACATACAGTGATTCTGACATCTGTGGGTAAAACTATAGGGTGTTACCTTTACAAAGACCCCAAACTTGTGTATATACTACTGAGGGTTCAATAATGGTTATCATTTTAATTTGGAGAGGTCAGAACAAAGGCAATTTCACCAGAATGACCCGGGACTGTAAGTGGTTAAATGTCTTTGGGTACATTGTTCATTTAACAACATGTCACCCTTGGGTGCTTGCCACACCCTATTTAAGATGGTCACCTCTTCCCCTATTTGTCGTTAATGTTCTAATAAAATTCACATTTCGCAAGTAAGAGTCTGCTGTCCAAGCATCTTGATTACACCGCACTCACAGCAAGAGCAACAAAAGCGCTCCCCTGCCCTCACTTTGCTCGTGTGTCGTCTCCAGCCCTTTACGAGGAGTTAACCTCAGACGGGGTGATCAGGAGCAAGTTTAACTCTTTGACCAATCAAGTGTCTGTCACATGTGTGAGCTCGTCTCACACCGCTCGCTCTTGGTGTGAGTCTGATTTTATAAGATCTTTCCACAATTTTAAGAGACCAGTGTATTTGGCCATCAGGGTAATGCTAACAAATAGCATGCTAAATGTGCACTTCCTGATTATGAGACAATAAAACCCTTTATAATTAGATGCAGACAGCATACAGTTTACATATTTTGACCTCAAGAGCTGCTTATTCAATATATCTGTACTGTGCAAAGAAAATTTTGTTAGAATATATAAAGAAACGGGTACAGGGCCTTTAATTCCACATAAAATACTTAAATGGAAAAAGGTGACACAATATATTTAAAGAGGGTCAGTGTTTTTAAAAAACATCTTTCGTGCTAAATCTTGATTTTAATGCTGATGTTTTGACAAGGTCAGTTTGTGTATATGTAGAACCTTTTAAGATGGTATATAGACTCTGAAAGTTTGGTAACGGAATTCAAATTTACTTCTACACTGAATTTCACTCCTTCCATGCATGCCTGGCTCACACTTATTCCCTGGAGCAGGTCTGTCCCCGGGGCCTTCTCCCAGTGGGACATGGCCCAAACTCTTCTCCAGAGAACCAGAGACATCCAGAAGACCTCCCATCTCAGCTCCAAAGCACCAGCTATAGTTTCTCTCAGGTGCTAAGAGCTTGATCTCTACAAAGGACTTGGAGCGGTAGAGGAAACTTGCTCTGCTTAATACCAACTAGGGCTGAACAATGTGTTAAAAATATCTAATTGCTGCGTTTCAGATGACATCACAACATTCTACAGGCCAATAATATTTCATACAGATGGGGACAGCTAAAATGAATATTGTTAAGATGCAAATTTTTGTTATAATAGTGCGTTCTTGAGTATAGAGGAATGTGGCTCTTGCCCCCATCTGGGATTAGGACATCATCACATTGAATCTGAAAGGTACAATTGTCATTTTTCTGACATGCATTGATAAGATTAGATAGGTTTATGTTTTAATAATAAGATTCTGATTCTAAATGTGTCCAGAAGAACTGAGAACCAGCTGAAAAGGCTGAGGGTTTATTTTTAACACATTTGTAATTTGACCAAACAAAAATATGACCGCCCCTGAATCGTGACAACCTCTGAATGCGACTTCCCAGCATGCCATTCTCCCCTCCTGACAGCTGCCCAGGTCACTATCTGCTCTTCACCCTATTTCCATAGTGAAGTGTGCCAATTGACTTATACTGGCTTGAACCAGCAACCTCGTGCATAATACACAAGATTCCTATGGTGTAATTGACTTTCTTGACTGGAGTGGGTCCTGACCAAGCCGAGCTCAAGATCTGGAGGTGGGTCCCCGAGCGCTGTGCTGCAGTGGCTCACTGCTCCTGACAGGTCGCCCCTGCGGCAGTGGTCGAAGGACGGGTCAAATGCGGAGAATGAATTTCCCACACGAAGGATCAGTAAAGTAAGAATAAAGTATAGCGAACCTTACCTGATCTCGTGTTAACCAACAGTTTGGTAAAAAATATGCTTTAAACAGTGTTTCCTTCAGGTTTCCTCTGAGACTAGAGCTGCACAGGCGATTCTTGTTTGAATCCAATGACTGAATAAATATTTTGGAGTAAATATGTCACTTACTGTCACTGTTTTTAATGTGTTCTTTCGGGACAATATCATGTCTACTGTCTGCAGATCAGTTCACTCCAATGGACTGCAGAGAGGATCATTTTATAGACAACCAAAGAAATCCTTACTGTAGTGTGGAATTCTCTTGATTTAGGGAAGGCAGGTCGAACTCACCTGTGCTGCACCCTGGTCCAAACTGTGTTTTGTTCGTGCTGTGTTAAACCCTACAATCCAAACAAACAAAAAACATCTAGAAGTTGAGGTATCAACTGTTTAGAGGAGCAAAATATGCTTTTTAATAATAATGCAGAAGTCATAGATTTTCCTTGTCTTATAAAGCATTTCACACTGCATCGTTCACTCCACACTTGGCGGGGGTAAGCGCACAATTGTAGCCACAGCTGCCCTGGGCGAAACTGGCACAATGCTGCCAATCTGTGCCACTGGCCCCTCCGACCGCCATCAGTCCTCACACACACCACATCCAAAGGAAAGGTGTCTTGCCAAAGGACACAACGGCGTTCTGCACCAGACCCTGATTTTCCCAACGGGTCTCCCATCCAAATATATCATAAACATCATAAATATCATAAAAATGTATTTCTTTAAGACTGGGTTTGATTTGTATGAAGGTAGTTTTTTCCATATGAAACAGATTTAGAACTTTTTAAATCCTTTTGAAATTGTGAATAAATCAAAATTATCAATAAAAGTCAAAGTGTGATCATATTGAATTCATATCTGGCAACACTGACATGTAATGTTTATGAAATATTTGAAACCAGTCCTACATGAGAAAATCCTCACTACAGGTCGACAGGAAAAACAATAGTTTGGACTCATTAAATAAGTTGAGTTCTCTGTTCTACTTTAACTGCAGTGTCTCTGTCAGTGTTGTTGTGATATTTAGTTGTACAGGTGTTTGCTTTTGTAGGAATGCTGCAATAATTTGCTTTTATTTGACCCTCTGACTTTTCGAAGATTTTACTAAACTTAATCTATATAATGTACATTTTGTGTTGTTTTTGCTGACATCCTGCACTCTGCCGGAGGACTGCAGCTGAAAACGAGCTGTAGCTTATACTGGAACATTAACAGGAATGTTTATTCATTATTATTATTATTGTCCCCATTGAAACGAATAGATCAAATAAATCAAACATACATTTACTGTTGACCGATTACAAACAGATATTCTCTGAGGGGATATGGGCAGAACGACTGGAGTAGTTTTAGAAAATGAATAAAATATATGTTTTAGAAATGATAAATACATTTGATTCGATCTCTGTGTAATTCCCCGGTCGTCTAGGTCTGATCCATAGCAAAAGAAAAATATAAAATCTGTCAACTGGACAAAACGTTGTAGGAGATAGATACAAGGCAGTGTCCATCAGTGATCTGACCAGAACTGAAGAAGCGGCTTGGACGAGCAGAGAAACGTCCTCACAACGTTTTGTCCAGTTGACAGATTTCATATTTCTCTTTTGCTATACATTTGATTAGATTTAAACGACATCATTGAGTTGAATGTAGTTGCAATTTGTTTGAAAAAGAATAACAAAAAACATTGGATACTAGAAACTTTACCGAGGAAATTCAGATGATTCCGTCATGAAGCTGCAGCAGTGTTTTAACTGTTTCTTTGTCATGACTTTGATATTACACACACGGTTATACAGTTATATTGATCTTTTTAAGCACCTGTCACGTTCGCACTTTGTATTAATTATTGTATTTGAGTAAATCTACACAGATTTTGAAAATAATAAGTCTATTTTGCACTATCAGAATGTAGGTGAGTTCCGGGATGCTGGTGATATGACAGGACAAATCTGCATTTACTGAAAGCCCTGATCTTAGGACAGGTCATTTCGTACCAAACACTGCAGAGGACAGAAGCACTTTACGTCTGAAAGACTGAACTCCACAAACAAAGCTCCAAAGCAGCTCTTCTTCATGTGCAGTTAAAGAGGTAAGGTACTGCTACAGGGCTCTGCATTTTGACTAAAACAATGATGTCTGTAGTAGTTTAAGTGTTTGTGAAAGAGGCAGGGTTTGTGTGTTAATACAGAGTTTTGATGCGGTGGAAAGTTACTTGATAAGTTTCAAACATCAGCTCAGTAGAGGACATTTCCATACGCACACTTTCACTTCACTGTATGTGCATTTCTGAGGGAAAAACTCATTTACCTGAGTCAACAACTGCTGTCATTGCCAGTTAAGATGAGCTGAAAATCTGGAGATGGGTCTCTGGGCTCCTGACAGGTCACCCCAGTAGCACTGATTGAAGGATGGGTCAAATGCAGAGAATGAATTTCCCTCACGAGGGATCAGTAAAGTATTACCCAAACCTTATCTCGTGTTACCCAACCATCGTAGTACAAATCAGCTTTAAACAGTGCTTCACTCAGGGCTCCTCTGAGACTAGAGCTGCACAGGCAATTCTTGTTTGAATCGAATTATTACATAATATTTGACCTCTGTGGAGCGAACCCGGTGCACACGAGATGTAGTTCTGTTTAGTACTTTACTTTTGGGTCGGTCTTGTTCACATACACTGTGCATCATTCACCCCAAAGATGCACCATGAGCTATGTAAGAGTCCATCAGCTGAGCCGAACTTCAATCGGACAAAGCCTCGTGAATACGCGTGCACACAGTCGCTTCCCCTAATCGCGGTGGTCTTTTCTGGTGAAGGAGAAAAAGCTGCTGGAACGACACACAGACGGACACAGGAGGAGACGTATCGCTGATATTAAGTTGATCCAAATTCCCTTGAACACACGTGTCAAACAGCAGCTCTGCAGCGCCCATTCAAATCTATTTGATCTGAGCACTTTTTGCTCAATTCCTGGACCAAATGCTCTTTTAGTGTTAGAGCTATTTTTCAAGTTTCATCTATAGACTTTATGGGCACAGTCATTGTAAGAAAATGCTAACTATTCCACCTCCATGACACTCCAAATCCATCAAATATTAAACAAGTCAAGTAGCCAAAATAAATAGTGCAAATATGCAGTTTATCAGCTCTGAAGCGTCACACATGAATGCTCCACAAAAATGAACAGTTTCTTTAAATGCAACACTTTTTCTTTACCACTGCTGTATCAGTTTTATGTGAGTTCGTAAGTTCTGCAATACCAGAATTATTTAAGGCCAGTGGCTCTCAGTGGTAAACCAGGTCTAATATAGAACTAAACCATTGCCACAGATGAAACCAGGGCCAATAATCTGATAACTCCAGAAATGAGATAATGATGAGACGTGTGGTGTGCATGTAAACAGAGGCACTGATGGCATGATGGGTTTGCTCATCTATGTTTTTGTTTTAGGTCCCACTGCCTCACCAAAGAAAAAGAGCAGTTTCCAAAAGACGTTCTCCTGGTTGAAACGGTTCAACTGTTTCTGCTGTGACACCGAGGAATAAGATAAATATTCCTTTGTTCAATTTTTTCCCTTTACTTTCGTTCTTTAATTGGCTCTAAAAAAATATAGTTGTCTGTAGAAATCATTTAATTGGCTCTAAAATTTGTTGGGGAAAAAGAAACAAAAAAAAAAAAATAAAATAAAGCCGCAAGAGGTGATGATGGTCCTCGCCACTGTGCGCACGTCCCTCCCATGCGCCCACCATGGACTTGCGACCACCTCTTAATCATGACCGCCCCTGAATTGCAACCTCCCCTGAATCATTACCACCTCTGTATGCGATTTCCCAGCATGCCATTCTCCCTTCCTGACAGCCGCCCAGGCCACTATCTGCTTTTCAGCCTATTTCCATAGTGAAGTTTGCCAATTGACTTATACTGGAGTGGTCCAGGGCACTGAACCAGCAACCTCGTGCATAATACATGAGGTTCTTATGGTGTAATTGACTTTTTTGACTAGAGTGATCTAAATAATGTTTGTGTTAGATTTCAGTCACTTTGCACTTTGCATCTGTGATCCATAGAACCACAGTTATATACGTAACTCTCATTGTTACTGCTGGGGTCCATGGCTTTGAACCAGCAACCTCGTGCATAAGAAATGAGCCAGCAACCTCGTGACCTAAAAAATTATGCCTGTGTCAATTTTAAGTAACTTTACATAATGCCATTTCTGTCTCTGTATATAGATTTGAAAAGTCCAACATGAAATAGTGGATGTTTTTGTTCCCACAGTCCAAACGCCATCGCCGTCAGTTTTGTGCTCATTACTCTGCTCTATTCAGGCTTTGAGTTTGCACTGGTGGTTAAAATTTTAGCTCTGTAGACTGATGCATGTGGCCATGAGCAGGTATGGGAAGAAATAAAGACATTTTTTGATGGCGTGCTACAAAAAAAACCGTAATGGATATCCAAGAAAAAATTATTATAAAACTATTGATTATCAAAATTTGTAGATGTGGCATGTGGACTGTGAGCCTATTTGGATCAAAAACCTAGGGCTAAATAGGTTTCATATAAACGTATATCAAAGTGGCATCAGAAATGCCATCCAATATGGCCGACTTCCTGTTTGATATAACGCCTCTCCAAATGAGCCTTAAGACAGCTGCAGTACATCCAGAACGCGCTGCTCAGGTTTGATATAACGCCTCTCCAAATGAGCCTTAAGACAGCTGCAGTACATCCAGAACGCTGCTGCTCAGGTCCTGACTAGAATCAGGAAATACAAGCACATAAGTCCTGTGCTCAGGTCTCTGCACTGGCTCCTGTGGCTCAGAGAATAGACTTTAAAGCATCTCTGCTTGTTACAAGTCTCTCCATGGCCTAGCATCAAAGTACATCTCCCACATGTTAGTGCCATATGAACCATCTCACACTCTGAGGACCTCAGGGACCGGCCTCCTGCTGGTGCCCAGAGTCAGGACTAAAAATGGGGAATCAGCATTTCAGTTTTATGCAGCTAAAACTTGGAACAGTCTTCCTGAAGATGTGAGACAGGCCTTTACCTTGACAATGTTTAAATTCTGTCTCAAAACAGTTCTGTTTAGCTGTGCGTATGACTGAAAGGTTTTTATTCTGCACTAAACGGATAACTTTTGAAAATCTATGTCTCTACATGTGGCATGCCAAATCTGAGCTCATCTGGACTAAAAACCAAGGACTAGATTGGTTTCATTCAAAAGCAGTAAAAATGACAACAGAATTTCAATCCAATATGGCCGACTTCCTGTTCATCACAGGGCAGTGCCCCAATTCAACTTTAGGCATGTCTCACGAAGCTCTATCACGGCTCTGAATTTCATGAGCCTCCTCCAGAATGTGCCTGTTCCCACTCCCAATGGAGTCCAATCTGTGGTCGCGCTGCTGAATTGGTGCACGTCGGGTATTGTCGTGATGCCCATTTTCAAAATTTTTTTGGTGGGCCAGTCGATTCTATACCCCCATGTGAGACTTTTCATCAACGTTCATCAAAAATGCTATTATTTTTGGGGAAAAATGCTAGGAAGAAATCAATCAGGAACAATGCCCCTCGCCAGTTACTTCGTTACTGGCTCGGGCCAATAAAAACAGCCAAAAATTCAATTAATTATGTTTTTTTTAATCAAAATTCAGCATAAATCTTCATCAATATCATTACATTTGAAGCTTTATTAGATCTGATTTTTTTTTAATTTTTACTGGAATATTTTTTTCGCTCCGGTATCTGTACGGTAAGTAACAAAACTGAATACTTCCCCCACTGGAGAGATCACAACAGAATGTGGTACTAGCTAGTATGCAATTCGAACCTGCTATCTTCTTTTTAAAGGGCAAAACCCACTGTGCCGCCATTACCCCATTAGCTACAACATTTTAACAGCACATTCCGATTGCATCTACCAGCGCACTTCTGCCACATCTACGCCAAGCACAGCAAACCGCAAGTCCGCCTCTTAGTCACCCCGCTGTTTAGCACACGAGGCAGACAGCGAAAAAAACCTGACTCCGTGAATGTTGAAATCAAGTCCCTGGAGTGATTCTGCTGGTATTCCTTTAGCTTACCAAATCTAACACCCAATACAATCACTATTAGATAAACCATTGTGTCTGGCTGCTTATACATAAAAGATGAGCGCTTGTTTTCGCACACAAAGGGAGAATGTTGATGTCTCGTGGAGCCCCAATGAATTCGCTGTAATACTCTGCTGTTACTTGCAATTGAGTGTCGCGTGCGCTCGCGTTTGTTCGAGGGGACGCGCGGGCCGGGTGGGAGTGAAAATGAGACGCCTCGTGGGTTGGAAGCTCCACTCCCCTCCAGCACGTGGAGGGCAGGCCGGTATTTCTGGTATAAAAATGCAAACAGGGTGATAACGTTGTCACTTTAGCATAATGACATAAGAACTGCAGCCAAGAAAAACATATTGTGTCAATCCACTGACAGCAGCTAGGACATGTCCCAGGGCCTTCTGTCTGCGCACTCAGCACTTTGGCAACAGGGGAGGAGAGAAAGGGGGAGAGGAGAGGAAGGGAGAGGTGAGGAGGGGAGAGAAATGGGGAAAGGAGAGGAAGGGAGAGGTGAGGAGAGGAGAGAAATGGGGAAAGGAGAGAAAAGGAGAGGTGAGGAGAGGAGAGAAAATGGGGAAAGGAGAGGAAGGGAGAGGTGAGGAGGGGAGAGGAATGGGGAAAGGAGAGAAAAGGAGAGGAGAGAAAAGGGGAAATGAGAGGAAGGGAGAGGAAGGGAGAGGTGAGGAGGGGGGAGGGGAGAGGGGGAAGGAGGCGAGGGGATAGGAGAGGAAAGGGGATAGAAG
>KN483408.1:19147-42933 GCA_000787095.1 Periophthalmodon schlosseri | reverse complement strand
GGGGGTAGGTGCAAACAGACATTTTCAGAACACGCTAGCCTCAATGCAAGACCATACAGGATTACTCAAACATGCATGACTCAGCTGAAATATAAACTTTGAGTAAGCTAATAGTGGGGGAGCACTGTTGTAACGTGGTCAAAAGCTCATATAAGTAGATTTTGCATAATACACTGCCTGGCCAAAAAAAAAGTCGCCACCAAAAAAAAAGGTCACACACTCTAATATTTCGTTGGACGCCTTTAGCTTTGATTTAACGGCATTCGCTGTGGCGTTGTTTCGATGAGCTTCTGCGATGTCACAAGATTTATTTCCATCCAGTGTTGCATTAATTTTTCACCAAGATCTTGCATTGATGATGGTAGAGTCTGACCGCTGCGTAAAGCCTTCTCCAGCACATCCCAAAGATTCTCAATGGGGTTAAAGTCTGGACTCTGTGGTGGCCGATCCATGTGTGAAAATGATGTCTCACGCTCCTGAACTGCTCTTTTACAGTTTGAGCCCAATGAATCCTGGCGTTGTCATCTTGGAATATGCCCGTGCCATCAGGGAAGAAAAAATCCACTGATGGAATAACCTGGTCATTCAGTATATTCAGGTGGTCAGCTGACCTCATTCTTTGAGCACAGACTGTTGCTGAACCTAGAGTAATTATCCAATAGGAGGCTCGTACCTATTTGCTTTGTTAAATCCAGGTGCCGACTTTTTTTTTGGCCAGGAAGTGTATGTACCCAGTAGAATATTTTTGCATGTTAGTTTCGTGGAAGCATTACATGACAACATAACATTCGGAGACAGTCTTGCTCCGATATGGGAAGCCTTTTCATCTTGGTTAGCATCACTCATTAGCATTCAAGCTAAAATATTGATACGGCATAATATAACTATTTGATCAGAAGAAGTATAAAATCATGAAAATTGCATGGCCTTAGGAAAGTTAGCGAAATTGAAGTTAATATTTCATCCTCGCACTCCATCACCCCATCATGAAAAGTGGGGACCAGCGAGCAGGGAGCCATTGGACACGGCAGAATCAAAAATACATTAGATGAGTAGAAATATTTCACTGAACCGCGGGGGCCACCGTAGGATGTTATTATGGTCATCATTCACTTAGTCCCGCTAGGAGATTGCCCCGTGGCCGGTGAGACGTGCACTCCCATCTCCACGCATTTACAGATGACCGCCGTGTTTGTGCTCTCAGAACTCAGGGGGCGTGGCTTAGGGATATGACCGGGCACTGGGGTCACATTCAAACAGTAAGAGAAAATTTTAGGTATCACAAAGCTAACCATACGTATGCCAGGTGCAGTAAGCTGTATCATACTGTATAACCGCTCCCAATCACTTCCTTTTTTTACTTGGAATATCTCTGATTGGTTAATCTGCCCGTCAAGCACGCCCTCTGGACTCAGGGAGACAAGATGCAGTTCCAGACCCACTCATCTTTGTAAAGTTTTGTCTAAGCATGTGGTTTTGGCTGGCCCTGTGTAAACGTAAGGCAAGGCAAGGCGAGTTTATTTGTATAGCACAATTCGTACACAAGGTAATTCAAAGTGCTTCACGGAATAAGAAAGACATTGCAATCACAATACAACGAATCAAAACATAAATAATCACAAATAATCGTCATAAAATTTACATTAAAGGGGAAAAGTGCAGAATAAAAACCTTTCAGTCATATGCACAGCTAAACAGAACCGTTTTGAGCCTGGATTTGAACGTTGTCAAAGTAGAGGCCTGTCTCACATCTTCAGGAAGAATGTTCCAGGTTTTAGCTGCATAAAACTGAAACGCTGATTCCCCATGTTTAGTCCTGACTCTGAGCACCAGCAGGAGGCCGGTCCCTGAAGTCCTCAGAGTGCGAGACGATTCATATGGCACTAACATGTCAGATATGTACTTTGGTGCGAGGCCATGAAGAGACTTGTACACAAGAAGAGCTGCTTTAAAGTCTTTTCTCTGAGCCACAGGAGCCAGTGCAGAGACCTGAGCACAGGACTTATGTGCTCGCACTTCCTGGTTCTAGTCAGGACCCGAGCAGCAGTGTTCTGGATGTACTGCAGTTGTCTTAACGCTCGTTTTGAGAGACCAGTGAGCAGGCCGCTACATTAGTCTAACCTACTGGAGACAAATGCATTGATAAGTCTCTCTAAGTCTGGTTTGGACAGTATACCTTTGATTTTTGCAATGTTTTTTTTTTGGTAAAAAGCTGCAGGTGTTATTGATTTGATGTGGCTGTTAAAGTTCAAGTCTGAGTCCATTATTACCCCTAGATTTCAAGCTGATTTGAAGGGAGACTGGAGGTGACTGCTGACACTTTCTCTTTGTTTCTGTGGGCCAAAGACTATGACTTCAGTCTTGTCTGAGTTTAGCTGGAGAAAGTTGTTTTGCATCCACACGCTGATCTGTCGGATGCAGTGGCAGAGTGAATCCACTGGTCCATATTCACCTGCTGCCAGCTGCTGAGACATAGATCTGAGCGTCATCTGCTTAGTTGTGGTAGGACACATTATTGCTGCGTATTAACTGGCCTAATGGCAGCATGTAGAGGTTGAACAACGGGGTCCCAGGACTGACCCCTTAACGTATTAACGTATGCCAGTGACATAAAAAACTCCCATTTCAACCTTTACAGATATCCGCCATGTTTGTGCCCTCAGAGCTCATGGGGCGGGGCTTAAGAATAGACACAGCCGTGGTGCCGCAGGAGCTTATCTGACAGGCTCTGGGGTCACGCAGAAGGTATAGGGAACTGCGTATACATTTATTCATATGGCAGATGTGCCGACCGACAAGTCAGGAGGAGGGCATCGCAGCTATTGTGACATCTGGGCATTATGCAGCTCCATATGTTATCACGCGTTTGTGTATTCAGGTTACACTACATATACTTCCAGATAGGGGTCATGATATGGAAAAGCATATGATTAAAGTAGTAAACATATGGAATATTTGTGTTTCTGTTCAACATTATTTTGCATATCTGCTACACTGTGAATACACAGAGTAGCATACCAGGTCATGTCAAAATGTTATATTTTTAAAAGTTCTGTATTACGTAAAACTGACTCTTGTGAGTTTTTAGCCATGTTACCTCCTCAAAAACATACCTGAAGTGGTGCTTTGTTTCATTCACACGTTTGAGTAATTCTACATTATTAGGCTGTCATCCCCAAAGCTCAAAATGCTCTGTTTCACCTTATGATGTCAGCTGTAGCTTTAAGGCTAAGGGCCATTTTTACGTCTTTACTCCTCAATACTCTAGAATAACCTTAAGTTATTGCTTTTATTTTTGAATATTTTGTTTTACCTTTTGTACAGTTGAGATCGTCATCGAAAGTCTCCAATATCTGCTGCTGTACTGAAGAGTGAAGTTTCAGTGAGGCTAAAAACAATAGCTGTAACTTCAAAGTTTGGCAAATCCAGGGCTGGAATCATCCAAATGATTCTAGTGAAGGTGTATGGAGTTTAAAAACACAGTGGAGCGTTTCCTGTATTACCACTTAATGACATCACGAGGAGGAACAGATCGTTTTCTGTTTGAGAAAAGAACTCCAAAATATGTTTACCTGCCAAAATATGCAGAGTTTATGGGTTAAACATGTGTCAGTGAGACAAAACAAAACTCCATGTATGTTTTTGATGAGGAAACATTATAACATAGATACAAAATAGTGCAATATAGGCCATTTAACATAACATTATAGACATTATTTCAAATTTATGAGCTTTTAACCAAGTGACATGTCTCTAACTCGTATGTTTTGTTGTACGTTCTTTCGGTCTAAAAACTGAAAATGACAAAATTGTGTATTCCTGTCTCACCCAAAAACCTCCTGTACAACCTCTATCCATCCATCTCCATTATTCTGAATTTAGAGAAGTCACTGTGGCGTTATCAGCCCTATTGTCACCCAGCGCTGATGCATGAATCCACTTTACACCTCAAATGCGCCTCAAAACAAACAGCGTCGCTCTAAACCGCCAGATATTATCGTTGTAATCGTGTCTGCTGAGCTACAGAATAAACTCAAGCTATTACAGTGGTGTACGGTACCACTGATAGGAATCTGAAATTACAGAATTCTATAGGACGTTATGTGTTTGCAGTTGATGCCCCGTAGAAGTGTAATACCCGCTCTTTCACGGTACAAAATCAGCTCATTTGTTGTAGTTCCAGCTAAGTCAGTTCTTTAGGGCCTCATTGCGTTAAAATGGTAAATTTTATATAGCGCTTTTCCACTTTCAAGGCACTCAAAGCGCTTTATATCAAGGAACCGCTCACCCATTCACACACCAGTGTACGCAGACGCTGGGGATGAGGTGGGTTACCCAAAGACACAACAACAGCATTCATCTGTGGGAACTGGAATCGCACCCGCCAACCTGTGGGTCAGTGGATCTAGCTGCTCTACCGATGACGTTTTAAGCCGAGAGCGGGATTCGAACTGCCAAACTTCGGATCAGTGGACAAACGCTCTACCAACTGAGCAGCGAAGGTCGGAAGTCTAACTTAGACAGAGCAGTGCCTCCGATCAGCTTCACCTCTCCCCCCCGCAGGGAATGTTGGTGACATCAGCTGCGAAGTATCAACTGTTGCCCAGCGCTGATGCATGATTCCACTTTACACCTCACACGGCCCAGCGTATGGGTCTAAACCTGCAGATAAAATCATCGCAATAGTGTCTGCGGAGCTACGGAATAAACTCAAACTATTACCCGTGATATGAATCTGAAATTACACCTTTCTATTGCCACATGAAAAACTGGGGCTGTGTTTACCTTCGGGGAAAAATGGCCACGGTACAATTAGGCCCATACGGTCACCAGCAGCATCTATATATATCCCGTGTATTGAACTTACGCCGTTCCTTTTCAACTCATTTATTTGGACAACGCGGCTTTCACCATTAATCATTGTCAGCCTTTTATTTCCTATCGATCGGCTAAGTTGCTAAGTAGCGTACGCACTGTTGGCGGGACCGTTGTGGCAGGGAGAGAGATAAATAAAGCCAATTGATTTTGTTGTGACTCACAATTAGGCATTCATCTCTCAAGGAAATATTTGCGGAAGTAGCAGGGCCCAGCGTACGCTAATGGCGGCTTTATCGGATTTAACCTGTCTCATTTAAATGCTATAATGCACTGGCTCTAAGTAAATGTTAAATATAATCCTAATCTACCTCATAACCCGAGAGTCAATATGTGATCACAGCTATTTTACGTATTTACAATTCACAGTTATTGACAGTATAATAACATTAGCTACATGATTACGGTGATTTCATGTTTTAAAAATTTACAGTAATTTAGTTCGGGGTTTTTGGCTCTTTTAACACCACGTCCCCCACAGTAAAATAATACAAGTGTGGCTGCGTATCCTGCAGGTGGGCGCTGCCACTTAGCTGCAGTGTTACGATTGGTTAGCGGTGACATCAGTCAATCAACCCCACTGGGCCGTGCTCAACGGCGCATGTCGCTAGTTTAGCCTTTAGCGGCTAGGTACATCCGGTCATGCCCTGCCCGTGGACCATGCGCAGTTGAGCTACCCCCCGTGAGACTCTGCGCGACAAGCGAGCAGAGCGAACCGGCCGTGAAGGAGGAAAAGGAATAATAAATAAATAATAAATGATATTATTCCAAGGTACTTCTGAGCCGTGTTTTAAACCTGCGGCTCGTTCGTGGCAGCTGGGGTCGTTCGCATCGCTCACGTGATCGTCATCATGTCGTACCACGTGATCGCTCTAACCAATCAGAGCTTGAGGTTAGCTAAAGCGGGCATAGAGCGTAGCCGAAGCTAACGATTAAAAAGAGTTTGTTACAACAAGAGATGGATTTTGAGCTGAAAAAAGTGTATCAGCTAAAAATAGGTAAAAGTTGCTACAAAATTAGACCTTTGTGAAAGCTGTAGGTGCCCTGTCAGCCCCTGTCAGCCCCTGTCAGCCGAACACGAGGCAGGTTTGTTTCGTTGTAGTACCAGTGAGTGGCTGCTAATCCAACTCGAGACAGCTCTGAGCAGCAATACTCTATCCAGTTATTCTAATAGATCCGTGCAGTCAATCCTTAAAGGCGCTCTCCGCTCTTGTTGTGTACCGCCCGTCACGCCGGCTAGCGGGCGGCCCGGCTGTCTGGCGTCTGTCCGTCACGGCCTTTGCCGCACTCGTCCAACAACTCTCAAACAATCACTTAGTTGTGCAATTAGGGTTCATGCGCATTTTACTTTATAGATCTTGAGCCATGGAGTTAGAGTGCACTGTCGCCGCCCTGCCGTACCCTGCCCGTTATGCATCGAGATCTGATCAAGTTTCGTCAAAGAGTGAATTATTGTTTAGTTCACTGACTGAGACTTATTTGAACTTAACTGTCAAACAAATTTATGAAAAACTGTATAAATAAACTGCACGCTTTGGCTATATTTGAATCATGCCTCTGTTCATCAACATCGGACCTATGTGCCTTTTATATTAGCTGGTCCCGGTTTGTTTTATTATTACGTATTACGTTATTTTAATTATTGGTTTAGCCATTAGCCACTACATTACGCTAAACTAAGAATCCTCTGAAAACCACACACAACTGTATTAGTGTCAATGGTGCAGGGGTGTAGCACCAAATTCTGGGCCCTAGGTAAAAATCATCTTAACGGGCCCACACTACGTCTTATGAGAAATCCATATTACAGTTTGTGAGGGGCCCCTCCCTGCACTGGGCCCTGGGTAAACAGTACCCTTTACCCACCCTGTCTGACGCCCCTGCAATGGTGAACAAGATTAAACAAACTAGCTGCTAACTGAGCACTAAAAATGAGACATATCACTTAAAATCAGTTTGAGCTTTTAATTGTGTTCCTTCATCGTTAGCTTACTCAAAGTTTAATGTTAATTTACAAATGCATGTTGGAGTAACCCTATTGTCCTGCATTTGAGGCTTGCATGCTCATGTTTGTGTAATCCCTCAGTCGTCCAGGTCTGATCCATAGTAAAAGTAAAATCTGTCAACTGGACAAAAAAGTTGTAGGAGTGAAGACGTTTCGCTGCTCATCCATCCAGGTAGGAGCTAACTACACTGAAACTGGAAGCAGCTATTGTTTCAGTAGTAGTTAGCTCCTCCCTTCAGATAGATATAAGGCAGTGTCCACCAGAAATCTGACCAGAACTGAAGAAGCGGCTTGGATGAGCCGCAAAACGTCTTCACTCCTACAACTTTTTTGTCCAGTTGACAGAGTTTACTTTTGGCTTTTGCTTGAATGCTCAGAAAATTCCAGTTTTCACCTATCCCTTACCCCCCCCACCCTTACATGTAAGGTTAAAAAAAAGTCACATAAATATATAAAAACACGATACAAAACTGTACACAACAATTTGTCAAACCTGATGCGATGTGCGGTAGTTTCATTAGCGGGATGCACGCTGATTGTGTTGTGTTGAAGGCAGAGAGAGCAAAGGCAGGGGGGACTCAAAGTGTCAAAAATGAAAGTGAAACTCATAAAATTATTATTATGTTAATATGTGTTTTTCGGCAAAAATAGCATTTTCAAAATAATAAAAGGTAACATCAATCTTGCTGTTTACAGTGAACGTTGTGATAATTAGACATTCATTCCTGAAGGATACGTAGCCTCCTAACCTGTCAGTGCACATGATTACAGCTATTTCTGTATTTGCAATTTCTAGTTATAAATAATATTAGCAACATGATGACAGTGAATTCATGTTTTTGAAATAAACAGTAATTCGGGTCTTTACTTACAGACTCTGAGTTACACGTGTAGTGTTCAAAATGTCTTTTATTGCCATTTTCACCAATACAAACACGCAAATGAAAATCTTCTACATGCTACGGTGAAATGCTCCTATAAAGAGGCGGGGCTTAGCAGTTCTGCAGTTTTGAACATGAACTTTATGGGTGACAGCAGCTCAACTGGTAGAGTGTTTGTCCTCTGATTCCAAAGGTTGACAGTTCAAATCCTGCTCTTGACATCACTGGTAGAGCGGTTAGATCCTCACTTGACTCTTTTGAGCTTTAAGCCATGTTATAATGTTCTTACTGTTACAAAAACATACCTGGAGTTGTGTTTTGTTTCATTCAAGCATGTTTGAGTTACGCTTTATTATTAGCCTGTCTACATCTCAAAAGCTCAAAATGCTGTGTCCACCTTGGTCATGTCATGAAGTGGTAGTTTTCAAGTTAACATCTACCTTTAGTTCAGTAGGGATTGGCAATTCCAGGGCTGAAATCATCCAAATGATTCTAGTCAACATGTTTGGAGTTTAAAACACAGTGGAGCACTTCCTGTATTTCCACATGACATCACAAGGTGGAACAGAAGAACTCAGCCGAAATATGCAGCGTTTGTGTGTTAAACATGTGTCAGTGAAACAAAACACAACTCCAGGTATGTTTGTGATGAGGAAACAACATTCTAGCATAGATCAGAAAATAGCGTGATATGGGCCCTTTAACACCATGTTCCCACAGTAAAATAAAACAAGTGTGGCCGTGTAGCCTGGAGGCGGGCTCTGCCACTTGGGTGCAGTTTTACTATTGGTTAGCGGCGACATCAGTCAATCCATAAAACCGCTCCCTTTCTTTCCCCTCTCCCTCTGATCTTCCGCTTCTTACTTCTTGCGTTGTTGACACTGCTCATTCACGCCTCTCACGCAGTCTTCAAGATTCAGTGCTGACTTCAAGATTCTATAAGATTCGTAGCGCTAATTAAGTCTTTTTATACATCATCGGTTGAGCGGTCAAATCCACTGACCCACGGATTGGCGGCGCGATTCCAGCTCCCACAGATGAATGCTGTCGTTGCGTCCTTGGGCAAGACACTAAACACACCTCACCTCCAGTGTCTGCGTACACTGGTGTATGAATGTGTGCGTGAATGGGTGAGTGTAAAGTGCTTTGAGTGGAAAAGCCATGAGACCATTTCTATTAGTACCGTATTTTCCGGAGTATAAGTCGCACCTGAGTATAAGTCGCACCAGCCAAAAAATGCACAATAATGAAGAAAAAAACTTAAATTTACATATAAAACCAGCCAAAAAATGCACAATAATGAAGAAAAAAACTTAAATTTCACATATAAATCGCATCTGAGTATAAGTCGCACCCCCGGCCAAACTATGAAAAAAAGTGCAACTTATTGTCCGGAAAATACGGTAAGCAGTTTTAAGGTAAATTTTGCGGTTTACAATTAACAAATCGTAAAATATTCATCTATGTGTTTTAGTTGAATACCTGTCTTTATATACGCGGGAATGACACGAACATTTGGCAACGACACACAAATGCACTTAAGGAGACTCTAAACTGCACAGTGATATTTAACTGTGATTCACCGCAGAGAGCAAGTCCTCTCAGTGCTGCTTTAAAAGACGTCCTGTGACTTTCACTTTGAACAACAATAAAAGGACGGGGTGTCTTGTTCTAAGAGCCTCGAGTCTGTCTTCGGGGCTGTGTTCATTTTGAACTTTTTGTAAATTTTACATTGGCTTTTCTCCAGATGCCCTTCCTGACACAGCCCTTGAATCCAAGTATGGTAATTCCAAGCCACATTCTTCTACTATAACTAACAGAGGCACGTTAGCTTTTTGCAATGATGTAATAATGTATGAAAATCAAAATTTAGCAATCTAATATTTTTTATTTGGTAATAAAATAAATTACCAAATAAATCTGTTTTTTTTTTTTCCATCTGGCAAGAAATATTATGCAAAATAGACTTTAATCCTATTATAATATCCCGCCATCATTACCTCACAGTTGTATTTTGACTCATTCACGCATGCTGGAGTAGTCTTTATCGTCCTACATTTGAGGTGCCATTGCTGTGAAAATTCCAGTTTTCACATACCCCCCGTACCCGCCCACTGCTCTTCGCTGCTACATTTTTGCATTTATTTCCCTCTGAAAACCAGTGATACAGGGTTTAACAGTGAACTATAGCTCTCCGTAGGTGTTGTCATCATGGTCCTGGACGCTGCACTTTGTTGTGCTGACATTTATGCTGACAAAGTGTAACTTCAGGGGCAGGTGGGACTCAGCGCTGCCGGGTCCAGCTTTAAAAGAAACAAAATGAAAAATAATAATCTGCGATGTTAAAGAAGATATATTGTGCTTGTGTCTGCCATACAGTTATAATAATCTATGACCAGTGGTGGAAGAAGTACCCAGTTTTGTTACTTAAATAAAAGTACAGATACAGGAGCAAAAAAATACTCAAGTAAACGTTAAAGTATCACATGGAAAAAATCAACTTAAGTAATTCCTTGTTTAAAAAAAAGGAATTAAAAGTTTCGAGCAGATTTGGAGGTCTTAGAAAGCTTCAAGCGTAGTGATTTTGCTGATTTTGTGCTGAATTTTGTTCAACAGAAACAATTAAAGCAATCATTTTTTTTCTTACCTGTTTTTATTTTTGTATATTTGTGTTTGCTCAAAGTATGAACATAAAAAATAGACCCTCAGTCTTTTCAGCAGGTCTCAGACTATAATAAAACATACTTTTACTTTTCAGTCCAGTTCAAATGTAGTGGAGTAGAAAGTACAGATACCTCCTCTCAAATGTAGTGAAGTAAAAGTAAAAAGTATCCACTTTAAAACTGACTTAAGTACAAACACATAATATTTGTACTTAAATACTGCACTACTTTTACTTTGTTATGTTCCACCACTGTCTATGACACACCTGGATCGTTATGCTATAATTTGAACATTTTAAATCGCAATATTGATCTAAAACAACTTAATAAAAAAAACACATTAGCAAGTTTGTCATTTTAATATATTTTTTGTCAAAACTGTATCAACCAATGCTAATGTGAATAACTAAACTAGAAGAAAGCGTCTTTAAATACATCCGCCAAATGTATTACTGTGTATTTTCTCATTTAATTTGGATAAACTAGCACGTTTGTTTTTTTATTCATATTTTTTCAAAGCTGAATGGACCAAAGCTAAAGTGAACATACTTTCTCCTTGAACGTACGCACACAATTTTGACAGCCAGGACTCAGACGTTCTCGGGTGACATCTTAACTCCTGTCGCTTTTAAACGTGCTGCCTGCCTTTACTTAATCAAATCCCCCGTAAAAACAAACACGTGGAAACGCCTTTGATCTGAGCCGGCGGACCACCCAAACCGCCCACTTCCTGCACCCAAACACAAGCACCCCGGGGTGACAGGCAGTCGTCATTATTTACCCTCCTACTACCGGCAACTGGTGCAAAGTTCGCCCCTGAGAGCGTCTGGCTAAGGGACCTTGTTTTTGCACCCCCATCCCCCCTGAGCTAGCACCTCCCCGTCAGTCTCTGGTAACCCAATCCTTTCTACAGCTGCAGCCAGAGCGCTAGCAAAGCAGTGGCAGTGACAAATAGACTTCATTAATTAGGCATTTATTTGGCGGTGATCCCGTGCTCCGCTATGGATTGGCTGATCAGCTGTGTTAATCTGGCCCGCCGAGAATACACATCTCTGTCGGCATTTAGCTAACGCGGAGAACTGAAGCGTTAGCGAGAAGGCAAACAGCAAATGTCACACGGGAGAAAAGAAGATTGTGTTGTATCGGTGCAACATTCATAGTAAAATATGAAATGCCTTTTATTCTAAAGCAAAAGAAAAATGTAATTCTGTCAGCTGGACCAAAGTTTTAGAGTGAAACGAAATCACAACAATATTGCTCTGTCAAGCCAAGACAAACAGTTAATGCAGTTAAGAGCAGATCTACTAGACCAGGATTAAACCAAGACCAGAACTAAAGCAGGTCTAAAATAGGACTAAAGCAGATCTAGGACTATCAGGTCTATACCAAGACTTAGCTGTCTAGAGCTGGTCTACTCTACTAAAGCAAAAGAAAAATATAAAATCTGTCAACTGGACAAATCGTTGTAGGAGTGAAAACGTTTCGCTGCTCATCCAAGCCGCTTCTTCAGTTCTGGTTAGATCACTGGTGGACACTGCTTTATATCTGTCTGAATGGAGAAGCTAGCTACGCTGAAACTAAAACACCTATTGTCTACAGTTTCTGTTTGTAGGCCAGGTCTATTGCGCTCCCCTAAGTGTGCACTGTGCCTGAGTCCTACTTAGCATAGTCATTCAAGCCCCTAATGAGTGATTTCACACATATTAGTGTCCTGGCTAACCCTGTTGTTTTCTTTGTTTAGCTTTGGGTCTGAGGATGGAGTTATAGATGGAGGATAGATGATGTCTGATGTCCATTAGGGGCTTGAATGACAATGCTAAGTAGGACTCTGCACACTTAGGGTAGCGCAGTAGACCTAGCCTACAAACAGAAACTGTAAACAATAAGAGTTTTGAGTTCCAGTGTATCTAGCTCCTCCCTCAGGATAAATGTAAACAATAAGAGTTTTGAGTTCCAGTGTATCTAGCTCCTCCCTTCAGATAAATATAAGGAAGTGTCCACCAGAAATCTGACCAGAACTGAAGAAGCGGCTCGGATGAGCAGCGAAACATCTTCACTCCTACAACGTTTTGTCCAGTTGACAGATTTTATATTTTACTTTTGCTATGAATCAGACCTGAACGACTGAGGGATTACACAGATATCTACTCTACTAAATTATGATTCCATCAGGACTTAACCACATCTTAAGCCTAAATAAGGTCTGAACACGCACTGAACCAGGGCTAAACCAGGACTAAACCAGGACTACCCAGGTCTTAAATGTAAATGACATTATAACATCTGGTTCAGTGTTAAAAGCACAGTGCAGTAAGCTAGCACAATAACAGAACTAACTTTGCTGTATAGTGCACTGAGAACAAATGCGGATTTATTACTACACCACAGCTGTCTGTATTTCCACAGTCACACGTTATTCAGACAGTGAAACCCGGTAAACGCGCTGTCATCTGGTCCCGCTGCCCGTAATGCTCCTTGTTAACGAGTGGACTTCAAAGCACACGGAGCGCACGGCCCCTGTGCGCGCTACATTTACACCGAATCATCACTTAAGCTTTTATTCTCTGTGTCTGCATTGCGCAGGCGTACGTAGTGTTTTCAGACAAACGACTTTCTGGCCAGACAGCTCCGTGGCGGTGATGCGTACACGACACATAGCGTTGCAGAAGCATTGCACGGGAAAATGGGCCACGGGCTTGACTATACAGCTTGGCCGGCCGGATTTGGCCTATGGTCCGCCTATTGAAGACCCATGGACATATGAACATTGGACATTTTACACAAATCAACCTGCTTCATGTCATATTTTAGCTACAAGACTTGTCTCTAACTCTCCATTGAAACGAATTTGCTGAAAATAGGTTCAGTGCACAGAATCCTCGCCATTTATACGTCTTCATCAAATCCTAACTGCTTTTAAGCTTTATTGTCTACTTCTGACCAGCGCTGCTTGTTCCACCTCAAACCCAGCTTTAGCCGTGTGACAGATGGCCGCACAGTTGCCTCCTCAGGTCCGTAGAAGAATTCAGAGCTGACTCAATGACTTTGTTCTGCCAGTGTCCTGTTGCTCCAAAACAAGCCAAGATCCTCCAAGTGCCACCGCTGTGCTCAGGCAATCAGTGTGCACCAATCTGGTCTCCTGCTTTGCTCCAGACAAAGGATCTACACTACCAGTCAAAAGTTTGGACACAGTTACACCCCCAGAGAATGTCGATTACATCCGCTGCAAAGTATTAATAACATTAGCAGATCTGATAAACTATAAAAGTAGAGCAAAAAAGTACTTTTGTTTCCTGTTTGAACCTTTACTGAAACATGGACAGGCAAAACCTACGGGGTTGGACATAACACCCATGGAAAATAACAGTTGTTCATCAGCCTGGCCCGCCATCAACCGTACTGCCCATAATAACCCCACTCACCCATTCATTCATCTTCGGACCGTCCCCTTCCATAACACTCCAAAACGCCAGCGCGACGGGAGCAGCCATGACGACTCCGTTTGTGTAGAGTGATTTTCGAAATTACAAACTGGGATGATGATGGTGACAGACCTAATGATTGATATAAACAAAATTGAAAAGACGGCGTAACGTCCGTTCTCGACGCACTTCTTGGTCAGTTGATAATCTGAGGGACTTCTGTCGGCTTCACGCGTGATTTTCAGTATTCTAGCTAAACAAATGACAATATATTCCCTTCTTTACTGTTGGCGGGGATCAGATTGGTCAAAAATAGGGACACCTGGGACATTTCTTGAATAAAACTGGGACAAATCTATGGTTTTGGATAAATCTGCTGGGGCAGGGGACACGGGGCTCAAAACAGGGACTGTCCCGGGTCAGTAGGGACATCTGGTCACCCTATGTTTGCCGCACTGCCTGAGCTTGTAAACCCCTCTTCAGCCGCGCAGCAGGGCGTCCATCATTCCACAAAAACCCAGATCCATCTCCCGCATTCACTGCTCTCTGCACGCTCCTCACCTTCCCGTAAACCAAGAAGCAACATCTTGACGTCAGCCAGTAGAGTGACGCAAACAAACTGAAAAGTAAATAACGCTGCCAACCCACCGCGGTGTCTTCTTCAGGGCTTAAGTGGATTCTGCGTATTCCATATTACCTCTTTGGCAGTGGAAAAGTTGTTTTCACACATCCTACTTCATAACTGATTAGAATCATTTTAAAGATTCAAGAGTCTTAGCAGCTCTTCCCTAGTGATGGGTCATAACAGTGATATTGTGGCACGTGTTGAATGTTGATCCGATATCAGTGAGTTTTGTATTAAAATGAAACTGCTTCACTGTAAAGAACTATACCTTGGTGTCATTCTCTTTGCTCCAAAAATGTATTAAAATTATATAAGAGAAATATTAAATATCTTGTTTTTGCAACAGAATCAATAACTCCACCACTCACTACTCTTCCAAGTATTGATAACCTTTAAGCTTTTTGTAGCAGACTTGTGTCAAAACAAACATGGCGGCTTACACGTTGTCAAGTTTCTTTTACAGTGCAGATCTCAAACTTGAAAGAGGTGGCCTTCTACTCTGTTATAGGAGGGATTAGAATATTACAAATGCCTTGACATGATTTAAAACAGCTCATATTTCCTTTAAATGCTCATATAAACATATTTTAGCTTTACCTTAAAAGTGATGCATCCATGATAGACTTAGGCATTTGCATTGATATTTTAGCACAGAATTTGTAACTAAAGTTTTAGCAATTACAAACTCAATCATGACTTATGAATTCAATTAACTTCTGCTTTTACATTATTCGTAAAGTTACCTTTGTGTATTTTTACCATATTTGTATTTAATGTATTTTAATTACCCCATGCAACAATAAACTACTCACTGACGACATTGACTTTAATCACATGCAGCTGCCAAATAGGAGTTTACCAGAAACCTTTTGTAGCCTTAGCAAAACCATAACCAACATACTTACATACAATTGTTACATTAGCAGATGAGGCAGTTTATTAGTTGCATCAATGATAGTCCATATTTACAGAGTGTGCCTGAAAGCAGCACACAACCTGTGAGTTAAGCCCAAACAATTGTACAAGCAGAGCTTACCGGCTGTCAGTCAGGTTTTGTAGAAAGGCTGTTTCTGCACTTTGCTATTTTAAGTGTGTGTGGCTCACGCTGTTCTACTGAGATGCTTTGCAAGTTATCATGGGATGAAGGGGAGTCCGTCAGTTTTAACCTTCCTGGGTGGGAACAAATTGGTTCCACCTGAACTACCAAGCTGCTCTCCCCGGAAGGAGAAGCAACAACAGGGAGCTCAGCAGCACGCACATAAAAAGGGGGGGAAAAAAAAAACGTGGAGTAAGGTCGTTTTCACACTGCCACTAGTTAAGTCGACGTAAAAGAGCACTCGCTCCGAGAGCGGTGCTTGGACCGGTGTGAACCCAACAGCGGCACTCTGGAGCGCTGTAAATGGCCGGTCCCAGAGCGCTTGAAAAAGGAGACCTCAGATCAGCTCCACTCACACCCTGGAGCGGGGCGAGTGTGATGTGAACGCCGCCGACCTCGGGCCGACTTACGCAGTCCTCGGTAAAGTAAAAAGTAAAAGTGCTTGGAATTGGGTAAAAAAGTGCTTGGATCAGATATATTTGTATGAACGGGTGCTCCGCTTTAAGCACGTCATGAAAATACGTTCGGTGGTCTGCTGATGGACTCTCATGTGCGTGTTTGAGGTGAATGATGTGCAGTGAACAAGACTGACCCAAAAGTGAAGTAAACAGAGCTACATCTAGTGTGCACTGGGGTTGCTCCCACTGACGTGTGTGAAAACCACCTAAGAAACAACAGAGTTTTGCAGAATCAACAATCGAAGCACCAAGCTGTTACTTATCTCAGTAAAGAAGTAAAAGAAGTTATATATTTTGTTCTGAATGTTGAGAATTTTAGAGAAGAAATGTCTTTTCCATCTGAGAGACAAATTAGTGGCTGTGGTTGAACTGTACCAAGTTAGGACAGAGGTTTGTCACGCTCTGTGGTCCGATTCCAGACCCTTCTGGGTTCTAACAGAATGTAGACGGTACTGGCTGATCTGGCATCTCAGCTGGTGGACTATAAGGCTGCTGCGCACGGTTGGGAATATCTGACTATTCCACAAGCCTGAGGCTGTGTGAACAACAGTAACCTCTCTCAGGTGAATATTCACCTTCTATTACCTTCCTCTGTGCTCTCCAAACATGTATTTAACACTTTTATCTTACAAAGTACTGGATCAGTGCAGAGTGAGGACTTTACTTAATCCCTCTTTGGAATGAGACTGCAGAGGGTTCAGAACGGCTCTAACAGATAAAAGAACACGACTGTGAGAGGTGACAGGACGATCGCTTATTATTCATCAAAGAGAGATAGAAGATACATAGGGTTAAGCTTGAAGTTGTGTTTGTAGTGTTTTTAACATTTAATGAGAGAAAAAATGCTGTATACAAAGTTTAAAGCTTGTGAATGTTTGTTAGTCAGTCCATGTAATCTTTACTGAACAAAGCACAAATAGCTTCTACAACAACAATATTCCACTTGCGACTATGGTTAAAGGTACAGCATGTAACTTTGTGGAGGTCACCTGCAGGATTCCATGGAAACAGAAAGTTAAAACGATGCTTCGGAACATTCCAACATATGGTTTTGGTGATAGATATGTTTTATGTGATGCTGTGGAAGATTATAGTCAAAGGAACAATATTTTCATGCAAACATGCAACAGGCCCTCCTCCAGAACGAGTAAGAGTCAGGTTTGTGGAGATGCGAGCTCACTCAGAGGAAGAATGTGTGCTTTTATCAATCCATATTTTATAAAGACATTTTGTTTGGGTTGATAACCTGCTTATTATGCTCATTTTTTATCTGTTAGAATATTGTATCCTCGTCAAAAACATACCTGGAGTTATGTTTTTTCACTCACACGTTTGTGTATATGTACCTGCATATTTAGGCAGTGTTCCACCTTGTGATGTCATGTGGTAATACATAAAGTACTCTACTGTGTTACAGTGACACACCTTCACTAGAATCATTCCAATAATTTGCAGCCCTAGAATTGTCAAATTTTGAAGCTACAGCTGTTGTTTTATCCTCATTGAAACTTCTTCGCTTCTCTGTGCACCATAAGATATTGCAGACTTTTTGTGACAATCTCAACTGAACAAAAGGTCAACTAAAATCATATTTAAATTTTATGGTTATTCTAGTGTATTGGAGAGTGAATCAGTTCAACTGAGGCTAAAAAATAGCTGTTAACTACCACTAAATGACATCACAAGGTGGAACAGAGCATTTTGAGCTTTTGGGATGCAGACAATGTAGGATCACTCACAATGAAACAAAACACAACTCAGATATGTTTTTGAGCAACATCATTTTGCGTGATATACGACCTTTAAAGGAAAGACTTAAAGCTTTTTTTGAACACTCAAGTGCAATAAAACAATTTGTACAGATATTTTATTTCCTTCAAAAAACATCTGTCCCATATATCGTGCCAGAAATATAGAACGAGCTTATCGGCTGCACTCGGTTCTAAAATACTGTTATCGGCATCAGACATGAAAAAACCCATATTGATCCATCTCCATAATCTACCCACATCTACTTGATACGTTCACGGTGAACTGAAACTGAAAATACACGCTTTACTTCATCATTTTTTCATGTCAGCGATAACATAAGTGAAACTATGAAAACGCTCTCAGTCACACTCCACACAAAATGGTCATTTCCAGGCTGTGTATGAGGAGCGGCACCGGCCAGTGAGCCTCCCACATAAAAACTCCATTACTGACGCCATGGTAACGCGTGATGTCACAGGCCATTGCACTTGATTAGGGGCTGCTGGACGCCTGTATCTGCGATCACTGTAATCTGCCCTGTTCCACACTCGGGCCATTAGAACAGCATGTCTATTTCCAGGCAGGGAGCCACTTTCACCTCAGCGCCGGGCGATGGGAGGGCACGCTGTTAAGAGCTACCTGTCACAAAGTTCACAGAGACGAGCGGGTCTGGAGCGTATCCTCCCTGTCGATTCCAGAGGGCGTGACTGACAGGCGGATTAACCAATCGGTGAGATGCGTGATCCATTCGTGTCAAAAACAAACATGGCTGCATACAATAAAACAACATAAAGGACTGGGGAACGGCACAGAGTTTTGCAGACTCAACAACTGAAGCACCAAACCGTTAACAGTCATCAGTCGTCCAGGTCTGATCCGTAGCAAAAGAAAAATATAAAATCTGTCAACTGGACAAAACGTTGTAGGAGTGAAGACGTTTCGCTGCTCATCCAAGCCGCTTCTTCAAACGTCTTCATTCCTACAACGTTTTGTCCAGTTGACAGATTTTATGTTTTTCTTTTGCCACAAAACTGTTATATATTTAGTTCTGAACGTTACGAGAATTTTCAAAACGAGACGTGTTCCGCATTTGAATCAGAGTCAGATTTATAGCCATTGTCTGTGAACAAAATTCTCAAACTAGGCACTTGCTTCTGGCGTTATCACATAAGTAACGCACTATATTTAGTAGTTTAACGTCATATCAGCTGGACCCGGGTTCAAAAATGCAAAACTGCAAAACTGTGACGTCTGCCTTGTGACTTCTGTGTTGTATTCTTGTGGAATGCAGCTCACATACAGAGAGACCACGAGTTCACATGATAACTAACTCTTTATACAGGAAAAAAGCCTGCGGAGGCCTGCACCGTCCGGGCAGAACTGAATTCATATGTCTGGGCTATTCTCATTACGTTTAATGCTTCGGACTTCACGTTAAAACGGTAACATCATTTCCTGTTTAAAACTGATTCTCTGCTGTTGGCTTCACCTCTTCATAGTGGCCATAGGAATAAGCAATGGATTTTCAGTTATAACGTAAAAAAAAATAAAAATATAAAAATAAAAAACTGCTGCACAGAATGAATTCCTCCAGTTGCAGCACAGGTACAGGTCATGTTTTGCATACTCTCTATAAACCTTTCAAATCTCTGAATGTGTGTTATATGTTACATAATATTCATGTTGCCCTCTCCATACAGAGCTGTAAAAATAGCCCTGTTGTTAACAGCACAGACACATTCTCCCCTTAAGCTCTCTCTCTCTCTTTCACTTTCTGTGTCTCTCTCTCTCTCACTGTTCCCACCCTCTCTCTCCCTGTCTCCCTCTCTTGTGCTCTCTCTCTCTCTCTGTCTCCCTCTCTTGTGCTCTCTCTCTCTCTGTCTCCCTCTCTTGCGCTCTCTCTCTCTGTCTCCCTCTTGCGCTGTCTTCTCTCTTTCACTTTCTGTCTGTGTCTCTCTCTCTCACTGTTCCCACCCTCTCTCTCCCTGTCTCCCTCTCTTGTGCTCTCTCTCCCTCTCTTGCGCTGTCTCTCTCTCCGTCTCTCTCTCTCTGTCTCCCTCTCTTGCGCTGTCTCTCTCTCCGTCTCTCTCTCTCTGTCTCCCTCTCTTGTGCTTGCTATGTCTGTCTCTCTCTCTGTCTCCCTCTCTTAAACTGTCTCTTTCTCTCTCTCTCTCTCGCTCTCTCTCTCTCTCTCTGTCTCCCTCCCTCTCTCTCTCCGTGTCTCTCCCTCTCTCTCTCTGGATAACCACACGCAGAGCACAGCCAGTGGACGGGCCGGGGCAGAGAGCAGCTGTCTCCAAGTCAAGTGTGTGAAAAACAAAAGGGAGGGCATCTGGGTGACCACTGGAGCATGGCGCACTAGTTAGTCTGAAGCGCTGCGTAAACATGGCCTGGCAATATGGCAGATTAATGTCCCCAGAGTAAATACGCGAACCATGATATTCAATGGGAGGCTCAAATGGAGTTAGCCAGCGGTCGGCGCGCGCACGCGTCCGAAGCTAAAGTGAGCTAAAAATGTTGTTGCGTATGTTTTCTTGTGACGATGCTAATGCAGTCCGGGCTTGTTTTGAACGCATTTAGCTGTAAGATATGTTGATTTGATCAGATGGAAAAAATGTGCAATTGTAAAGATTCAGCGTATTGAAAAAATACGTTACGCAAAATATGTTGAGAATTAAAACAAACCTCTGCCTTAAGCTCCGCCTTAACAAGCACATATTTTTCACGACGTTTTAAAAGACGCGCTGTGTAACTTTCTTTTTTCTTTCTGTCTTTCTGAAGAAGTTATTGCTTTGCCTGGAATGTTCCAAAGTTTGGCATTAAACTTACCTTATTGGAACACACGCTTATCCAGTGCTTTACGAAGATGTGAGTCTGGTCACTGTTGAATCTCCCTGAGTTCAGATGGGCGTGATTGACAGGTGGATTAGCCAATCAGGGACACGCATGGTCTGCAAGTATGGAAACAAATATGGCTGATTACGAGGAAGGAAAAAAATATAACGGGACTGAAAAACACGGATTTCTGCAGAATCAGGGAGCGAAGCGCTAAACTCTGTACTTTGAAACATTTAGATCCACTCTTTCACTCAGCCTTTCGTTTCATAACAGGTGATGAATTTAAAACCCATCAGTGTAAACTATGAAAAAGTAGGTTGGCCGTCGCTGTCTGTCAGAAAAAAAAGAACAACACTGTATAAAATGTTTTTATAAGAGACTACGACGATAGACTGCCTGAAAATCTCATTTGCTTTTTGAACTTTGATACGGGAACTTTTAATACAAGACCTCAAGATTGTCTGTGTCTAAAAACTGGCTGCACTAGAACTGAGATGGGAAAAAAGCTTTTGGTTATTTTGCTTCCCAACAACGGAATACATTTCAAGGACACGTGTTATGACTCAGGTGGACCAAACATATTAGAGAGGAAACAGGAGTCAAACGGGTTACAAAAGTTGAATAGTTTAAATTTTAATATACTTCAAAAAAAGCCGAAACCCTCTCCCGTGCCCAAAAACAAAGTAACAACAGAAAGGTGGACCTGATGAACCGGACAAACAGAACAAAAGGATGCGGCACCGGGTCAGCCCCGTAGAAGCCAGTGCCAGCTTCACTAACCTAAAAGCAAAAAAACCGTCCCCAAACTAACCTTATCAAACCAACAGCCGGTCCCACCAGGTCAAACACAAGAGGCTAACTGCAGCTAACGACTACGACGAGCAGCAACCAAATACACGAAAGATAATGAGGCAAAGGGGCGCCAGCACGTACCAAGATGCAAAACTGGATACTTTGGTGCCACAAATGCAATTTAATAATCTGGTGATAAACATTTACACTCACACCTGCTCCTGTTTTTAATGATTTAAATGGACTTATGTACTTATTTTTTCTCCTGCTTGAACAGGGCGCACATGAAAAGGAGAGTCTGAGCGCTCTCACTGTATAAATAAAGATTAAAAATATATATACTGCCTGGCCAAAAAAAAAGTCGCCAGCTGGATTTAACAAAGCAAATAGGTACGAGCCTCCTATTGGATAATTACTCTAGTTTCAGCAACAGTCTGTGCTCAAAGAATGAGGTCAGCTGACTACCTGAATATACTGAATGACCAGTTGTTCCATTCAGTGGATTTTTTCTTCCCTGATGGCACGGGCATATTCCAAGATGACGACGCCAGGATTCATCGGGCTCAGATTGTGAAAGAGTGGTTCAGGGAGCGTGAGACGTCATTTTCACACACAGATTGGCCACCACAGAGTCCAGACCTTAACCCCATTGAGAATCTTTGGGATGTGCTGGAGGAGGCTTTGCGCAGCAGTCAGACTTTACCATCATCAATGCAAGATCTTGGTGAAAAATTAATGCAACACTGGATGGAAATAAATCTTGTGACATCGCAGAAGCTCATCGAAACAACGCCACAGCGAATGCTGTAATCAAAGCTAAAGGTGTCCAACGAAATATTAGAGCGTGTGACCTTTTTTTGTGGTGGTGATTTTTTTTCTGGCCAGGCAGTGTGGCAGGTGAGATGAATGTTCTTGTTGGCCAATGAGCTCCTTCGTTTCAAATGCGTCACTGAAAAAAAACACATTCGATTGTTCCTGCGCTAAGGGCCTATTCCCCATAATAAAAGCGTATATATGGAGAGAGCGTAACCAGAGGTGCTGCAGACATTGGTGAATTACATCTCCAGTCTCGTGTCCTGTTGTTATGGTGTGTTTAGCTCCGTGATGATCCTCTTCCTCTTGAGACGCCTTCTCATCCCGCAGCCCGTAAGCCCCGTTAGCTGCATAATCGCCTGGTTTCCTCAAAGAAAAAACAAGAGCTTTGTTGAAGAGGGTATACAATGCTAAACTTGCTTTTTTAGTTTTAAACCATGTAATCGTTTTGTTTCTTCATCAAAAACAGACCTGGAGGCAGTACTTCCTTTTATATAAGACTATTGAGAAATCACATATTTAGGGCCAATCTAAAACCAATCCACACGGTCTCCTCCGTTTTTAAAGTCCATAAACAAAAGGCCTCGGTAAATGGTCACAGTTTTGTATAGCGCTTTTCCGATTCACACACACGTTCATACTCCAGTGTAGGCAGACGCTGGGGGCGAGGTGGGTTAAGTGTTTTGCGCAAGGACACAACGACAGCATTCATCTGCGGGAGCTGGAAACGCGCCGCCAACCTGTGGGTCAGCGAATCTGACCGCTCAACCAATGATGTTTATGCCGAGAGCAGGATTTGAACAGTCAGAGCGCAGGCTACACACAGTTCCTTTAGTAAATATTCAGTGTAAATCTCATGGCGTCACAGCTCTGTCATAGCTGCCTCTGCTGCCCGTCGTCTCCATCAGAAGTGCTGTTTGTCTCTATACGTCAGTGTAAGTGCTGACCATCTCTCATGCAGAGGATTAGGGCCGTGTGCACACTCCTCTACATTCATCATACAGTGGTACAGGCGCCGCGCTCACATCCATCTGTCCCCGGCCGCACCCTCCTCGTATCCATCACCAGAGCAGAAAAGAGGAGCTAACACGGGGGAGGGGTCTGTGACGGGACAGTGGAGGACTACGGTACACAGCTGGTGGGGAAATGGCAAAAATAATGTGGAGAACTGACAATATAAAGCAATACTATACAGAGTTATAAATTGAGTTTAAGTAATTTAATTCTAAAGGGACTGCATCTGAGATGAGTGGACAAGGATTCACTGAGTGATTTGCTATTGGCCCTTTTCACTCTGCAGCCTGGCTAGTTTCAGTTCTCTCAGAAGTGCGGATCCTCACTTATTATTTCTTATTTTCTTTATTTGTAAAGGGACAGCACATATTAATGGACATTTAAATGTAAATATATAAAGATTATAGCCAACATGGCTAATTTCCATCTTCAGTCCCTCGGCAGGTCGATGGCAAACAGAATACAGGACAAATATGACACACCAGCACACTCACTATATATACAACACACTCACTATATATATAACACACTCACTGTACACACAACACACTC
>KN483408.1:3571-18925 GCA_000787095.1 Periophthalmodon schlosseri | reverse complement strand
ACACAACACACTCTCTATACACACAACACACTCACTATACACACAACACACTCACTGTACACACAACACACTGCACGTCTGACCTGCTCCATAAGCAAAAGAGAGTCGTCCAAAAGCTTTTTTACACCTACTATAGAAACCAGAAGTTTCCTCCGGTGAAGTATTTACATCGTAGTAAAGGTCTTGACAGGCTGTGATCATCCATCTGTAACTTTCTGTCTGCAGCCTGATGTCTAAATATTGATTTATTTTAGCGCGATTCGGCTAAGTCCTCAAAGAGAATGAATGGTGTGGGAAGTGAGGATCCGCACTTTTGTGAGAACCAGGCCCGTCTACAGAAATTTGGGGGCCCTGGGCAAGAAATCTCGCATGGGGCCCCCCTAATATAAATTAATGGGAAGAGGGTCCAATTCTGGGCCCTTCAAACCCTGGGGTCCGAGACAAAAGGGCCTGTTGTCCCGTGAAAAGGGCCTATTGGTTCTTTCAAGCAAGGATAAAATTGTGGTGTGTTGTTTTGAAATTTTATGTAGTAATTTCTTCTTCTTCTTCTTCTTCTTCTTATTATTATTATTATTAATATTTTATTTTATTTCGTACAATTAGAACATAAATTTTGCCCTTTTCCTGTTTTCCTGTTTCATACAAGAAGGTTGATTGACCTTTTCAGTAAGATATTTGTATGAGTTGTTTTGTTTTATTTGTGTATTCAGAAGAGTTCAACTGGAAAAACAGATATTTCAAAATGTCAAAAAATATTTTTCTTTTTGATACCATCTTCTACAGATAGTATCTGACAACAATGTGCAGTGGATCGTTTTCAAGGAGGGATGGAATAAAATCAGATTGCAGTAATATGCACTTGGCTAGTGGTGAAAATCAGATACTTATCGATACTGAAAGTAGTATCGAAACTAGATATTCGTTTGAGCAAGAAATGATACAAAAAAAAGTCCCATTCACAGGACAGAAATGAACCTCAGAATGATCTTGAGCTGTATCAAAGTATAAAAAGTATAAAAGTATAAAACTTTGAGCTGTATCAGAGCAAGTATAAAACCACGTAGACTCGTACACGCCCATGGACCACTGTGGAACCTGCTGGACGACTGAGGGATTACACAGATATAAGGCCACGTGGGAATATCGAAAAAGTACGATTTAACGTTGAAAATCGCATTCTACTGACTAACTAATTATCATCGTGGTATCGGAATCAGTATCGAGCCTATTCCTTAGTGTCGTGACAACGCTGCACTTGACTCACAACCCCTTCAGTCGTCTCTCCATTTCCGTACATCATTTACTCACAATTAGCTAAATAAACTCTACAGAAACGCCAATGCAAATTCCAAGCAGTAGGCGTTATTCAAATCCACTCGTCTGGCGAACTACACCGAGAAAATTGCTTTCCTAAGTACACCTGCACGTTAGCCACCTGCGCCATATAAATGTAAATTCGGTGTTGTCCGCTGCAGCAGTGCCGTAAAAATCCATATGGCGGCATTAAAATAAGGTGCGCTGCTGTCGGGGGCGCGTTTTCATCCGCCAGTACGACCCGGGGCGCTCACACGGGGATCACTGTGCTTTATTGTTTCGCGCTTAAGGGGGCAGGATTGCGGGTAACGACATCAGAGCCGTCTCTCCGGTTGTGTTCGTGCCGGCGCGCGAAGGGATCGGGCGGTCGTATACTGCAGATCCACGGAGACGCTGAAGATGATACGAGTAAGTTGAAGAAAGATGAAACACAGCAGTGGAAATCCAGGAGATGCGTGTTTTTAGTTTATCGATCACCTTCGCCAGACTCAAAGAAGCTAGCGGCTATTGATTTTAGCCTTCTTTACACTGCTTCGCTCCTTAGCGCACTGGAATAATTCATAGTGGTGGAGTTAGCTTTAAAGGTTAATCAGGACTGCCTTAGCCGGAGAATCTTACCTATTGTACGTGTTTTGGGTTGACGGCGGAAACTTCAGTGCCTGGACGCTTCCAACACCCTGAAAATACATACTGAACCATAACAGGGACTTACGGAGATGTTTAAGAAGGTAAAAATGTGACTTAGTTCTAGTGTTGTTGCGATACTAAAATTTAAAACTGGATTTTGATACTAAGGAATAGACTCGATGCTCAATCCGGATTCCGATACTACGATATTAATGACCGTATTTTCCGGAGTATAAGTCGCACCGCCAAAAAATGCAGAATAATGAAGAAAAAAACATATATTTCACATAAATCGCATCTGAGTATAAGTCGCACCCCTGGCCAAACTATGAAAAAAAGTGCGACTTATAGTCCGGAAAATGTGGTAAAACAGTCTTTCTTTAGACAATAGAATGTGATTTTCAACATTAAATTTTAGTACTTTACCTTGTGGCCTTATATCTGTGTAATCCCTCAGTCGTCCAGTAGGTTCCATAGTGGTCCATGGGTGTGTACTAGTCTATGTGTCTTATACTTGTTCTGATACGGCTCAAACTCATTCTAAAGCTGTTCAGAAAAAGTTAATTTCTGTTCTGTTAATGCGACTTTTTTTTTTTTTAGTATCGATACCTGCTTCCGGGCATGTTCCACCGGAAGGAGGCTCGGGGGAAGACCCAGGACACGCTGGAGGGACTGTGTCTCTTGGCTGGCTTGGGAACACCTTGGGGTCACGCAGAAGGAGGTGGAGGAAGCGTCTGGGGTGACTGAAGTCAGGGAGTCCCTGCTTAGACTGCGACCCGCCTTAGATAAGCGGAAGAAAATGGATGGATGGTCCTGCTTCAAATGTGTATCTAATTTCAGCACTAGTTTTAGTATCGATTAGCTTCTGATTTCCGATACTTTTGACAACCCTAAAAGTAAATTTTGCACGTGTTCTTCAGATGCTTGTCACATATTGTCCGTTAATATCTGGTCACCCAACATGCCGCCCGTCACACTCTCTCTGTCTGAAACTGCAGCCCCAAACTCACCCACACTCTTCTCGTAACATCTCTAGGATCTATTTTATTTGATAAATAAACTGCACCGGCCGGGACGCGTACCTCATTGTTGGCGGAAAGGAAAAAACAAAGGTGTAAAATGATAATGAAGTGACTGCGGTCGAGCCTGAGCTCCCGCGTGCAGTCACCTAGCTTCACGGCACAAACACAGGTCTAATTTACTGCGAGAAAATGGAGCCTTGGTACTTCACCGCGACTGAAATTGGCTTGTGTTCCAAACAAAGCCGAGTTTTTTCTAGCGAACTAATGAAGTCGGCATCTGCTAGTAAAAGTGCGTGTGCCCATTTGTACGTAAAGCGCGTGTATAATTGAGCGCGTGGGGTGGACGAGCCAGCTGCCACGTTACGTAACGGGGGTTTTCTACGGACTCCGAATGTGTCAATCCATTGTTCTTTTGTTGCCGTACCTTCGCAGTCTGTTTAGTTCGTGTGCAGAATCGATTGGCAGTCAGGCAGGAAGGAATATCTTTGGGCCACTGCAAACCCATGAAAAACAGAACAGAAGGTTTTAAGAGAGTAAAAATCAGGTACAGCGCGTATATTTTTTCTTTATCAGAGCATTATTTATTTGATGATGTTCTGTCGTTAGGAATAAAGTATGATTTTTTTCATTTACATATACTTTACTTAAAGTGTTTTTGAACCTTGTAATTAGTTTTAATGACATTTATACATTATCATTAAGTAGCGCTTATATAGAATTTCTAAAATAGTAGCAATTGCACATCAAAAGCATGATTAAATGTGGCATTATACAGTAGGCTGTGTAAAGGCTGTGTAAATGAGCCTTGCAAAGTAGCCTCATTTAAGAGCAATTTACCTATATATATATAAAAAAAGTGCTATAAGTGCGTTTCACAACTTTTAGAGGTTTTGAGCAAAAGGGTTTTTTTTCTACAGACTTTTCTATAGACACGAAATGTGTCAATCTGATGTTCTTTTGTTGCCTTACCTTCACAGTTGGTTTGGTCCGTGCTCAGAATCAAATGGGAGTCAGGCAGTCGGGCAGAAGGAAAGTGCTGCGGTTTGAGTGAGTGATAAGGATCGACCTCTGCTCAAGTGCGCAGGAGGTGAGGACGTGTTCAGATGTGGGGACACGGCGCATTTAAAAGTGTTAACATTTTCGGGTTCACCTTTTTCCGCGGGTGTAATAGAGGAGTGTTGTAGAGTAGATTTGACCCCCTGCGAGTCATTTCATATTTAGTTTTACTCCATTTGTCATATAGTGGGAGTTAAAATGGAGAGTCATGAAGGATTTTCCTAATTTAACTTAACTGATTTTGAGTAAAAAAAAACCTCTGGAACTTTTAACCGTTGATGACTCCGGAGGGCTTAATAACCCTCACAGAGTTACTATGGTAACCACTCTCCCTCTGAGAGAGCGCACACACATGCACATGGCCGTGGACACGCATAATGCAGGGACTGCTGTGGTGTTGGGACTGTTAAATCTTAAATCGGTAAGTTCACGTAAACTTAAATTCATTGTGTTTTATTTATTTTACTGAGAGAATGGAAAGCACATTTTAGAGAATGACCTCTTTATATTAATGTTAGCTTAACAACTTCAGCGGTCAACCTTCAGCCGCTTTGCTCCAGTGTGACATAAACGACAGGACATTTGATAACTGCAGAGCTAAACATCGCAGCAGAAATGAGTTAAAAAGATATTTTTCAAAATGCACTGTTTATATGTGAACTTACCCTTATTTTGGAATATTCTGGAATATTTGAATATTTTTATTTAACCTTTTGTGAATGATGGATGGAAGGATTTTGTGAATGAGGCTAAAACAATAGCTGTAACTTTAAAGTTAGTCAAATTCAGGGCTGAAATGATCTAAATGATTCTAGTGGTGTATGAAGTCATCATCACAAGGAGCAACAGAGTGTTTTTAGTTTGAGTAAAGAACATGTGTGAATGAAACAAACACACAACTCGACATAACAAAAATAGTGCAATATAGGCCCTTAAATGTACTTTTCTCAGAACACGTTTTAGCTTTAAGAATAACACACATACAGTGACCCAGGTGTTGTCAAACCTTGTTATTAGTTTTAATGACATTTTTATCTTCTAATTAAGTGGATCTAGTTTTGTGGCATTTCAAAAATAACAGCAATAGCACAATTAAAGCTTATTATTATGTTACCAAATCTTGCGTAGGCCATTGTGAGAGCAATTCACCTATATTTGAAGGTGCTCTACCTGATTTTTACCATCTTGAAAATGTGAAAAACAGAACCAGTTCATTTTAAACAGTCTGCATCAACCCAAAGTTATTCCTCACCTAATTATTCACCCCGATGATAAACACTTTTCACAACTTTCAGAGGCCAGGGTGAGATTATATGTCTATCAATATGTAAATATTGATAGGTATTTTCAATTGATACAGCTCATCAACAGTCGCTGGAGGTGTGTCGTGATGCTGCTCTGTCTGAGGCTCTGTTAGACTTTAATATGAGCTTTATTTTAACACAATCTGACCAGAAAGAGCTGACTTGGCTGGAACTACAACAGGTGATCTGTGCTCTCACACATAAAATTAGTCACAGGCTAGTTAGCATTAGCCGACAGTTAGTCACTCTCACCTTTTTGTAGAAACTCAAACACCTGAACAGGACCACGAACGCTCGTATTGGTCGCAGACTCCTGAAAATGTGTTGTTTAAATCCATTTTGTATTTTTTCTTGAGTTTTCAGACTGTATTAAAACAGTGTTTGCTAATGTGTGCGTTGCATCTCCATGGTAACTGCTGAATATTCCACCACAGAGATACATGTAGAACACCCCCAGCGTGAGGTCACTGCAAAATATCAATACTCGAACATGAATATGGTTTTAAATGCCTGCAAACCTTTCTCGGGGTTTTATTTGAATAACTTTTTCCCCGTACATATGGAATATACTTCACATAAACTAAACGCATTTTCACCACATTACTAAAATTTCAAACTTGATTTTAATTACCAATTATGATACCACAATGAAGATTAAACACGCTTTTTTAGTAATATAATGTCATTTTAATACACAAAATCAGGCCAGAAATTTGGGGGCCCGGGGGAAGAAAACTCAAATGGGCCCCCCTTTAATATAAGACCCTGGGGCCCTGGACAACAGACCCCCCCCGTCGACTCCCCTGCACAAAATACTCGTACTTTCTTTACGTGACCATGAAATCTTATACTTGTTCTGTTAAAGCTCAAAATGACACTAAAACTGGTCAGAGCTGCTCAAGTTTTGTCCTGTTCATGTGATTCTTTTTTTTTTTTTTAACAGTATCTAGTTTCGATGGTAGTTCTAGTATCGATTAGTATGAGATTTTCGATACTTTTGGCAGCCCTACTGCAAACACACAGTTACTCGGAGCGTATGCACTGCTTTACGTAGACCCATATTATACAGTGACAAATACCGTTTTCATATTTAACTACAGCCGAAAAAGCGAAAGTGTCGGTGATGTATGGAAGCAGTGGGGGAATTGTTCTGATTAATGGCCTGGGAGCAGAAGTGTGTTTTGTTTGCACTGCAGTGACCACAGCTGCGTACACAGTGCAGGAGCTGGAACCGTGTGGAGTGGAGGAGGTGCGGAGGTGTGAAAGAAGTAGTTAGGTTTAAACTACTTTTACTGTGGGCAAAGAGCAACTGCGAAAATCTACTTAACTTTTTACTGGCCCCCCGTTATGGATTCCATCACGGCTGGGCGTGTCACGATAATAAAACTGAAAGTTCGATATACTGCTGAGGAAAATGTAGACGATGAACGATAATAGTGAAATTAATTTATTCCAGAGACAAAAACATGAGATGGAGTAAATAAACATCAAAATGAAACTCTGAATAGTTATCGTAGTAGTTATTTAAATGGTAAATGGTCAGATTTTCCTTCAAAGCGCTTTACATCAAGGAACATGCAGACACTGGGGGCAAGGTGGGTTAACTGTCTTGCCCAAGGACACAACGGCAGCATTCATCTGTGGGAGCTGGAATTGCATCGCCGACCTGTGGGTCAGCGGATCTGACCGCTCAGCCAATGATGTTTATGTTGAAAGCGTTGAAAACTAGTTACCGCTGGTGAGTATATAACGAGTCGTAGATGTTATTTACTCAACCCTCTACAGCTCAGATTTCATCGTACAAAAAAAACACAAAGAGTTCCCACGAGTACAAAGTAAAAGTAGCCCCAAAAATTATTGTTCCAACTACGATTCATTGAAGTCGTTATAGTAATTATCATGACAGGCGCAATCACAGCCACTATTTATAAGCTATGTGACAATGTGGTTATGTGTTTAAATAAAAACGTGTCATTTCATGTGGTTGTACCTGATTTGTTTCTATGTATTTCGGCAAAATTTGTCTTACGCTAGTACGGATATATTGTATATGCAGCTTTTTTGGGTCTAAATAAGATCACTGTGTGCTGTTTGAGTCTAATTCTAAAGTGTTTTATCGTCCGAGAACCAAGAAGTGCACTGTTAGCATGCTAGTTGTTGTTAGCGTTACCGTGACGCCAAAACCTCTTTAAATATGGCTGTGCGTTGTGTTCTGAGTGTTGTGGTACAAATGACAGAGGTTCAATCCAGGTTCAGAAGGTTTACTGCTTCACAAAAAGACAAATCGCAAACTTATTTGAAGCGGCCCAACCAATTTTCCTCTTCGTAAAGTGCACAGCTCCCTGATTCTAAATACATTTCAATACAATTCAAATCATAACAATACTGGCAGTTTTCAGATTTTAAAACTTGATGATGTCACGCTCCCAGATGGGGGCAAGAGCCAGTTTTTCCTACCGATAACATTGTCTGTGTAATCCCTCAGTCGTCCAGGTCTGATCCAGAGTAAAAGCCAAAAGTTAAATCTGGCAACCGGACAAAAAGTTGTAGGAGTGAAGACGTTTCGCTGCTCATCCAAGCCGCTTCTTCAGTTCTGGTCAGATTAATGGTGGACACTGCCTTATATCTGTCTGAAGGGAGGAGCCAACTACACCGAAACACCTATTGATACTGATAACGTTGTACTTTGCCATGAAATATCCAAAATGTAAATGCACAAATGTTGAACCTGATCATTTCAATTAGTGACCACACCAGGAACCCACTGTATAACAACAAAAGTCTGCATTTTAATATCAGTTTTAGCTGCCCCCCATCTGTATTTCATATCATTGACCTATAGACTATTGTGATTTCATGTCACGATGTGAAACCCAACAATACTCAGTGGAAATTCCAGAAATGGCTCTGTCCTCCGGTGAAGTTTTCCCCTCATTTGTAAAGTGTTTAACATGTTGTCAGTGACATCCACCTGCAGCTCCCTGTCCACCGCCTGATCTGTGAGGATTTAGCGTTTTTTGCGTGACTTGGCAAAAACCTCATAGCTGGAAATGAGGTTTTTCTTGGCAAAAACCTCATAGACATTATATTACGCTGGAAATGGTTGGGCCGACTGTCCCTTTGATTGGAACTTGCCGGCTACCGTAGCGCACAGAGCCAGTTTGGCTTTTATGGGTAAACAAACACATCCCATTAAGAAGTTGATTTGCAAGTAACTGTGCATCTGTATAATAATATAGTAATAGTACAAAAGTATATCAATATATTTACAATTGATAAAATGATTGTAAGGAATAAGTGGAATTATTATATTAGGAAACTGTGGCAATAATTCCCAAACACTGTTGATCCACAAGGTAAACTACCTGGACATAGTTTCAATGAAAGCAAATGTGTTTAAAATAGAAAATATTCAGATTTAAATGTGATGTTCTTTAATTCAAAGATCATATATGTGTCTACTTAAACATGTTAATAATAATGCATTATATTTATAGTTTCTAGGCAAACCATTTCTTCCTATTTATTTATGGTGACAGGACTGTTGCTGTAGCTTGAAACTAATTTTATATGATATGTCATCACTAGTCACGTGAAAATTATTATTAAATTCTGATATTTGTGAGATGTGTTCACTAGACGCAGGCACTTCCAAGAACCAAAATGTGCAGCCCAACTGGACAGCACTATGAGTCACGTGACGCCATCTGTAACATGCAGCGTGTGTGGAGTCCAACGAGAAGAAGTGTAGCGACCCTTTTGGTATTGTGTTACTAAGACCGGTCTAAACCAATAAACAGTGCGGTTCCTGGTCTTGCCTGAACTCACCGACATGAGAAGAACCAAAGCCCAGCTGCCGTGTCCTTCAAACCACCCTCACACTTGACAATTTGGTTAAAGTAAACAGCAATGTCCCGGACAAACAGTGAAGGCGTCGGTGCTCGCTTTCAGACTACACATGGAGGGTTCACGGAGGACGTAATGTAGGTAATACAGACCAAACAAACAAATGGTTGGTAATAAAAGCGGTTGGTGCATTAGAATGGTTTGAAAGGTTTGAAATGGAGCTCACGGGACAGAGAACACAAGGGCCGCTAGCAGGAGATCACGAGATGTAGTACTGAGATGAAGTCATGTTAAAGCCCAGACAGGGTTTCCACAAAAATCTGAAAAAATAATTGCCCTGAAACAGCGAAGAAAATTAGGAAAAGGGCCAAATGTACAGAAGCCCTGAGCGACAAGCAAAAAAAAAAAAAGAAAAAAACGCATCATTTGGCCTCCATTTTCTGAGTTAATTTTTTTCCCCTCTGGTTTATGCTTGTAAGTAAAAGAAAAAAACCTGCAAATCATTTTTTTTTCTGCACCAACAGCCCTTTTTTTCTGCTGTTGGCGGACCTGATTTTATTTTATTTTTTTCATTTTATTTTCTTTCTGCACCAACAGCGCAATTTTTATTTTTTTTGCACTGTTGGTGTGATGGTGAATGAAAGAAGAAAAAAAAATTGAAGCGGAGATACTTGAATGTGATAATTCAGCAAAGCAGCTTTTAACATGCAAAGCCGGGGTTCAAGACCTATCTTCCCTAACTGCATTTTTGAAGTGTATGTATTCACTCTGATAAAAAATGCCCAAAAAAGTCACAATCTTGTCTTTATTTTCTTTATTTTCTGTGTGAATACTAAGGGGTAAGTAGGAATCAACGATTACACAATCACACACTGTATAGGTTGGGTGTATGGAGTCAAAATATATATTTTGTCCTTGAAAATTTCGACCCCTTTACTTTGCTATATTACTGGATAAGTAATAAACACCATTACTGCCATCACAGTAGCTTAAACTTGAAAACCTCCACTGAACCCCACTAAAATACAGGTAATTGCACCTCTTTTGGACAACATTTCTTTGGGGAGAACTTCCTTTTTTTAATTAAATTGCTATAGGCGCAATCTTTTCATTACCCCTATGCGTCTCTAATTTGCTGTTTTATAACCACAGGCGCAGTACCATTCAAATGAGAAAAACGCGTAGTCAACACTAAATACTTTTATTTTATTAATATATTTGGGTTCATATGTTCTCCGTCTAATTTAAGTTGTGACACAAAAAGATGTTTTGGTGATCTATGTCTAAATATTGCTTTCATTGTGGACTTGGGGTATAGTTAGACCACACCTTTAATAGAAAACAGAGGGTAATGATTTGTAGACGCCGTGTTTACATTATTAAAAACATCCTGGAAAAGTCTTACTATTTCAAGCAAAGTGTGGGAACCCTGCTGACGATGTAACAATGACTTGACACTGAACATCGAACAATGAATAAATGCTGACCCAGTTAGGCCAGAGCAAAGCCTTAAACACAGTGGCAGCAGCAGTGGAGTTTGCTCCGAAACAATTATGATGCCAGCTCTCGCCTTGCTCCTCCTTGCTCAAAGAAGCAGATAATGGTTCTGTTTATGGCACTTTCCTGTTTTGGGGTTGATCTCTTTGTTCTCCTCATGCACTCCTCATTCATCCAGGAGTGGTCCATTATTAATCAGATTCAAAATGGCTTCCGGATGACAGCCAAAACATCTCGATTGCCCAGATAACTCCCTCTGAAACCTTTTCTCTCATACTTGTGGCTTGTTTGTAGATGACGTGACATTACCTCAGAAATTCCAGTTTTTATCATTTGCTAATTATATCCATTTTCAGCCTTAAGCAGCAATAACAGTAAAACGTGCACATAGACCAGGAGGCAGCTGCTATTAACTGCAGTATGGGTTGACATTTAATACGCAACCATTTCTTTCTTTATTTCTTTGTAAAAAATAAAATCATGAAATAGCTTTGCAAATCATTCTATTAAATCTAAAGATCGACTGATATGTTTTGTTTTTTTTTGTTTGTTTTTTTCATGGCCGATGCCGATACCGATTGTTTAGATTCCAGAGCAACCGAGGGCCGATATTTATTTATTTATTTATTTGATTGGGACAACGCATGTTAGCGAACAGACATGATACAACATGAACGTAAACACACCGCATTACAGGGTCACAGAAGGGCCAAAATAAAAATTGTACACTACACTCACTGCACAGTTCCCATTATTGCACCATCCAAAATATTGCACAATCCATATTTTGCTTTGCCAATATCTTTGGGCCGATATATAGTGTTGATTTTAATTATTTTCCCCAAAATTCTATTGTAAATTTACTCCAAGCTCACCCACAGCCTCTTTTTTCCACAGACCTATAAGAGAGCTGTGTAGTCACATTTCTCTTCATATTAAAGTGTTAAATAAAGCTTTGGTCACATTTCTCTTCATATTAAAGTGTTAAAATAAAGCTTTGTGTGTATTTTTTATGCAGCAGATCGACCGAAACAAAATATCGGCCTGTGCTGGAGATTTAAGCGAAAAAGTCCAAATATCGGCTCGATATATCGCCCAACAGATACGCCAGTCTGGCTCTAATTAAATCATTGACTGAAACCAATTCCGCCCGCCGTCTTCTTCCACAGTTTGAATTTGAATGCTCGTAATACATTTCTGTCTCTAAATGCAAATCGATATTTCACTGCAGAGCGCATGCTACTTAGTTGACGTGACATTTCCCAGCTTTCATACGGCGTCGGTAATTACCCGCTCCTCCTTAAGCGCCGTACCATCTCTGCATGGACATCACACAACTGGAGCGCTCTCCTTCCTCCCTTTGATTTAGATCTGACAAATAAATAGCCCAGAGTAATGATGCCACGGACTCGGGAATGACTTGTAGCCCTCCGACTTCACTCGTCAGACGCCAATTGGCCCATCCATCACTCAATTGGCCGTAGGAGTTTGGCCGTGCCAGGGATTACGTACCGTTTGTCATCCTGGCTCTGCAGCTGTCTATCATTTAACATAATCATCGCCGCTCGCCTGTCCCTCAAGCAAATTTGCCTCACTATTTCCCCAGTCCATCTCCCGCCCGGGTCATTTTTAACTGTCGGTAGTGAAAAGTGAAAAAGTGGGAATTCTGCTGTCTTGTGGCTAACTGTATTGAATCAAACGCTGATTTTTTTTTTTTTTTTTTCTATTGACAATTAGCAAAAATAACTGGAATGTTTTGTCAAAATCAGCACCGGTGAAGAAAGGTTTAATCATCTCGATATTTACAATCAATTTACAATTTTCATTATGGTCTTTGGGTGGGTGACTGCAAGTGCAAGAGGGTAAGTTTGAACAGAGAAGGTGTGAGGACTTTAAAAACACAGAGTAGCACTTCTGGATTATCACATAATGGCATCACTTGGTGGAATTGAGCATTTTAAAGGACACATTTAAACATTTATAACATTGTTCCCTTATCAAAAACATACCTGGGGTTGTATTTAGATTCATTCACGCTTGTTTCAGTGTTTCAGTGTCATTTGCAGTAGTTCTGACCCCCCTGAACAGTCACAAAACAGCAGTTTGAATTTTCCCAGTATTGTGACGTCACAGGTAGAAACCGAGTCCATAAATCATCACCAGACTCATGTGTTTACACTAACTGCCAGGCAGGTTAGGTACGTACTTTTGAGTGTTACACCAACTATGACAGCTGTGGTGCGTATTTGACCAAAGCAACGTGGTTTCGCGTGCGTTCGTGCGATAACACGCGGGTTCAAATGATGCCCCACCTCAGCATAATTTCTTTACTACTGCATGCTTATACTAACATGTCAGGGCATATACGTATGAGTAGAGGAGCAGTAACCCCAGATCCGGGGCTGGACTGGGAAAAGAAATCAGCTCTGGAAATTTTGGTCCTGACCTGCCCCTTGATTGTAGTGATTCAGAAGAAACAAACAAACAAGCAAACAAAATCATGTCATTTTTGAAAGCCAGTTGATATTATAGGCTAAGCTTACAAATGTAATATGTGTGCATAATTGGATTATAACTGGGGTAATTTGATCCAAAATTGATATTTGGATTGTTTTAAAATTATGCTATTGCTGCTGGTCTGTTTTTATTGGCCTGTATTTGTTACACAGACCCTAAAATTTTTGGCTATTTTTAATAAGCCAGTGTTACTAATTGTAATTAAATGTTGTTGTTTTTTTTAATTATGATGATTGGCAGACGTAGCTAAAAATAACCACAACAACGTGATTTAAGGCTCACTACCAGCAGTAGCTCTGAGCACGCTGCCGCTCGGGACAGGGGCTGGCGCTCCTGCATCAGCCTCGCCCTGTCGGCTTTGGGCCGGCCCGGGTGATGAAGGACTGTGCCGGGGCCACATCTGCGTGGGGCCACATGTGCGCGACGCTGCGGTGAACTCACGGTAGAGCGTACGCAGCCAGGGAAAGGGGAATAAGAGCCGGCCACTTAATTGTTACACTTTGTTGCACAGGTCTGAGAGTGAGTGGCCCAAAAAGTGCCTCGGCCCACCGGGAAAACTCCTGGTGCTCCAGATCCCAGTATGGGGAGCGCTGCTTTTGAAAAATGATGACTGGTTCTAACAAGATTTACTCAAGAGCATCTTTAAAGGGCAAAAACAATACAACTATTCCATAACATGTGTCCTTTAAAGTATGTTTCTGCTTGCAATTGTTCACCTGGAATGGAGTATTTATTAGTGGCTTACTTTACTTTTTATTTACTTTAGCAAACATTCATCCAAATTTGCAGCCTTGCGGCGTCGTCTCTCAATCGATGATACGCCAAGCCGCGTCTTTACAACACATTCCACTCTTGTACAACCATTATAAACATGCCATTTAAGCTAGTAAAACTCGCTAGTGTAAAGTAATTTGTTTGCCCCGCTTGGTTGAGTTTCCTATTTCATCCCACACTTTCATATCAATCCCGTCTTTGGTGGCTTTACTCTCGGCGACAACCTTGTCCGTGACCCGCGTCAAACCCAAGGCCTCTTATAATGAAAACGCATTGCCCTCTGCGCTCCAACCCACCCGTGTCCCACCCTAAGGTCGCTCCCGATATACGTGAGGGTAACGCATACCTTTGTGGATATCTACAATGTCATTTGGGTGACAACACCGGTTATCACGGGGTTGGCATCTCTATCATATGCGGTCTTAAGCATTTATCATGGCTGACCCGAAAGTCGGCTGCGGAACGGCGGAAAACACGATGGAATTGGCTATGATCTCGATAAAAAAGATTATTTCCTCTCAGCACTTTTTGAAATGGACTCAGTCAGGCTAAAGGACAAGACGATATGGAGTGAGACAAATCCGGCGGGAGGAACGGAGATAGGATCTGATATTTTGTAAAATGAAATCTTTAACTGCGTGCGACAGGTTTTTGATGTTTTTCTAATTATGACCTTGCTTGATGGGATAGAAACCTGCGGTAATTTCATCATCTATCATAATCTTATCGTAGTTTTACCTCAGTGAAGTGGCAGTTTACAAAGAAAAATAGAAAAAAGGGAGCAGTAGCTGTTGGTAGATTCCAGCTCACGCAGATGAATACTGTTGTTGTGTCCTTGGGCAACGCACTTGACCCACCTCACCCCCAGTGTTTGCGTACACTGGTGTATGAGTGCGCGGTGGTTCCTTAACGTAAAGCACTTCGGGTGCCTTGAAGGTGGAAAAGCGCTGTGTAAAAACGTGACCATTTACCATTTTACCAAAAAAGTAGCGCTAGTAGCGAGTTCTCAAAAGGTGTTTCTTGTTTCTGTGTTATCAATGCACAAAATTCTGTCCAAAAATAAAAAATAAAGGTATTTCATATATTTGTATTAGTCAAACTACTGTATGAAGCTTGTGTAAACTAGACGAGCTTTGACCCTCGTTAACAGCACGGTTGCTAGGTAGTTATGGAATTACCTCTTTGCACGTCCGCTGCCCAAGTCCAACTGGGAAATAAAAGTAGAATTTTAGCTGCTGCTAGTTTAGTTTACTACGTTTTGGTGAAATACTGCGTAATCTAACCTGTCACCTGGGCTATAGTGTAATATAGAAGTTGTCTGACCAAGGGCTTTCAGTTCAAATCTCCTTCAGTGTTAAGACTAAAGAAAGTTAAAATAAATAAATAAATATGTCTTG
>JACM01030868.1:0-25360 GCA_000787095.1 Periophthalmodon schlosseri | reverse complement strand
TGTCCATTTATATATACTGTCTATGGCCCCTCCACTATAAAAGTTATATAGTGCACCTTTAATATAATAGAGGGAAAAGTAGCAGCTATTCTTGGGTTTCAGCTTCCTGTTATATGCAACACTTTGAGGACTTTTTCCCATTCAAAAGATATAATATTTTGTTTTAAATTGTTAATCGCTGTGGCAACCATCCTAGATTCTCATCATTGTGAAACCCATCAACACAAGTACAGGTCTGGGAAATTGGTTTGGCCTAATACGACACTATAACTAATATAGGCTACGAAATTAACTGTAAAAGTAAAACTTAAAATTATTGTCTTTCTATCAGTTAAAATGTGCAGTACAACGTTGTGAAATAGTCTTCTCATAACATTATTTCTCGTTGCCATGAGTCGAGTTTTAGCGCGTCTCCCGGGAAACGCAGGGGAACTCCAGTGTCACGGAGAAGGTCAGAGCGTCACGAGGTTTCACTGTTTAAAAAAAAAAAAAAAAAAACAGGATCCAGAGTTTTAAGCCCGAGGAGAGAAAGGAAATATGTCTGCGCTGTTTAACGGAGACTAGGGACTGGTTTGGGCTCAGTACACTTTCTGTTGAATTATGCAAATCAGGGTAACTCTGATTACAAGTAAAATAACATTAGACCATGACTAAACCAGGACTAAACCAGAACTACTGTAAACTGTTACTAAACCAGGACTAGAACAGGATCAGACCAAGATCAAACTGGGATCAGATGAGGACACGAGTGAATACAGCCTAAAAAGCAGTTAAAGTTGCACTATGTAACTTTACTGGTGTGGGGTCTGTCAGCTTCTTGTCTTAGGGAGATGTTCCACAGTATGGTATTATAGGGAAAGCATTATTTTGTATTGTGTCACTGTGTTACTTTACCCTTGCACAGATAGCACATGAAAAAATTTGGACCAAACTGGGACTAAAAGTGGAACTAAAGCTGGACTAGACCATGACTAAACCAGGACTAGAACAGGGCCAGACCAAGTCCAAACCGGGATCAAATCAGGACAAGGGTGAATGCAGCCTGAAAAAAACTATGTAACTTTTCTGGTGGAGGGTCTGCTGCCACCTGCTTGTCCCCATGCCATGAAGATGCTATCAGTTTGCCTAGAATGTCCCACAGTATAGCATTAAACCGATTTATCTCCATGAAGACAAGCACATAATGCTGCCAGGCCAAGTTACACCTCAGATCTGTGGAGAAACGATCCTGTTCATAGTAAGAATGCATATTCTTTGGGATTTTTTAAAAAGTATTTTTGAGCACATTGCATACATGTAATATAGATATGTTTAATGCACCACTGTGAATGTTGTCAGGCAAAGCAATCACCATGGAGACAAGTAGGTGGCGGGCCCTCTACCTGAAAAGTTACACAATGCACCTTTAGAAAAAAGTACAAAGTCTAGATCATTTATCCCCAAACTCCATAGAAAAGTGAAACCTCCAGTGAAACGTCTCTGTCTGAGTTTGGGGCTGGGACACAAACAGCTGGACGCCACAATGCACCATGGGAAACCCAACACGGCTCTAAATATAACTGGGATTTTCACACAGAGTTCGTGAGTGCCGCGTTAGTCACATGACCAGGGGAGATATATGCGCGGTCAGAACTGTCCCGGGGCAGAGGGGGGTGAGGAGAGGTGAAAAGAGGGGAGGAGCGTGGGGAAAGGAGGGAGGAGGGGAGGCGTCCCGTGATCTGACTCTGTCTCCTGGCGTTTCTTCTGTTTACCAGATCAATGACTGGGTTGTTTAAGGGACCACTGACAAACTTTTGGTCCAACTAAAACTTAGATACAGCCTATATAATGAAAGTGGTCAATGTTATGATCTATCTTATAATTAATCTTACCTTAAAAAAATACTTTTATTAGAATTAGCCCATATTTCATTTCATTTCTACAACATTTTTGACAAATTTATATATATTATTCAGAGTAATTACACGCATGTGAAACCTTGTTTATGCTGTTTAGCCTATACTATTATTTTCAAGGACAAACTAAATTGAATACTTTGGTGCCACAAATGCAATATAATAATCTGCTAACAAACATTTATACTCACACCTGCACCTGTTTTTAATGTTTTAAATAGACTTACGTACTGTGTATTTGTTTTGATTTGTTTTTTTGTTTTTGTTTTTTTGTATTTTTTCTGTATTTGAACAGGACGCCCATGAAAAGGAGAGTCCGAGTGCTCTGATTGGGCTCTTCTTATATGAATAAAGATAAATAAATAATAAAATGTAGGCAACTTTGTGATTCTGACAAAACAATTAGACCTACACTAACAACACAACAGTTCTGAACATTATAATCATTACTAGTAGCAACAGCAGCAGCCTAGTAGTGGTAGCAGCAACCGTAGTAGTATAATAGTAGTACAAGGACGAAAACTAGACTGAACAACATCGATTCCCTTGTACAAAACATGTTTCTATCACTTGACACTAAGACTCCAGACATAATTATGCGAGTGGTTTAGAGCCATGTTTAGCGTTGACAGCATGAGTCAGCTGACCTCAGTGTGGTTTGTCATGTGACTGCTCCAGACGAGACGAGACAAATGAGCGTGAAGATACAGCAGCTCTTTGGTGACGCAGTTTTAGAGACAGAAAACTAACTATCTTTTTCTCTTTCATTCTTATTCAATTTTTCAGACTTAACCAGGACATTGGACTAAACCTGAAATAAACTAGGGATAAACCAAGACTTAACCAGGACTACACTGATGATTAAAGCAGGACTAAACCAGATCTTATACTCTCCATAACAAATCCAAGACACAAATAAATACTTAATGAAACGATAATATCAGGACAGACTCAGTGAGACCCACACCTCAGTTTGAGAATCTCTTGTTTATTACATGTAAAACGGGTTAACAACACAATATTTACATTTTAACATTGTTTATAAAAGGCACATTGGATATTTTCCCATGAAACTATGTATTTACATTATATTACACAATTTTACAGTCAACAAAATGGTCTCCCAAAATCATATATTGCACTATACATTTGTACAAAAATAGTAAGAAAACAAAGATGCAGTTAATAGAAAATGTGACTTGGGACTGTACAGGTTTAGTCTCAAAGGAGTGAGAAAAGTACTTATAAATCAAACCAGTTGCATTCATTGTCTTTATATATTAGTGCAATCAATGGACAGTGACTATTACAATAGGACCTTTCACCTTGCCCTTAAGTGTGTCATGCTTTGTGGGAAGGTACAATCTACTTTCTTACCACTAGAGGCCACCAAATCTCCACCACACTCTCTATATCCCTCTATATATTTGACCTAAACTCATTTGTTTAAATGTTTAATTCCTTATGTATCAGATATAACTGAAAGAAATGTGCTTATATCAACAGTGTGCTATGGGCATTTGAACTCATGACCACAACCCAAAAAACACAAAACAGAAAGATGCCACTTAATTCTACAAGGTTGTGGGTTTGATCCTGGCTAGTTCCTTTGCACACTGCCGTTATGCTCTTGGGCAAGGCACAGTCAAAATAAGATGAACAAGTGGGACTAAATTAAAGTGCCTTGTGTGTGAAAATGCATTGCAATGAACATAAAAAATGTAGGAAAATATTTTAAAAAGGTATTTGAGCCTATAGTCCAATGTTATTATGTTTGTACTGAGGGCATATGAAAAATCAACTAGAATAATCAGATAAACCAATAATTAGATTTGATTTTTAGTGTTTTCATGTGTTTACATTAAATCTGATGATCTAAAATACCTTGTGTCAGTTAATCAGTGGATTTATGGAGTAATTTGGAAGACAAAGTACTATGAATTTTAAAATAACTGTTCAATCTATAATATCAATCTATAAATATTCTTTCATTTTTGTATTTGCCACGTTAGTTTGCCCATTTTTGCATAATTTTGCTTTTCAGAATCTGCACAGGTGTGAATAATCAGAAATAAATCAGATTACTCACATCTGATGTAACTGTAACATGACATTTGAATCATCCAATAACTCCAGAAATCTGATAATGGCCAGATCTGTGCTCGTAAACACTGTCGTAGTATTAAGACCAGCTGACTCAAAATAGCATAAACATATATTGTAAGGAACTAGATATTGTACAAAAATAAATGTACTGTATATATAGAGAGAGATAGTCTTAGTCCACTGTTATTATGCCTGCTGGTTGGTGCGGAGGGCATTTGAAAAGGTAATATTTTTCAGACTTGCCCACATGTGCTTAGACCCTGAGAGGTTGAAATCTCCTGAGACACGTCTCCTCTGGATCCTAAAACATCAAAGTCTCTACGTTTTATCATTCATCTCAAATTCAGTCCAAAATATTTCAAGTTTTTTTACAGCTCAAATGCCTTCTTCACCCTCTCTAAAAAGAGACTGTAGTTCAAGTGTTAAGTTCAAATTGTTTAGAATAAATAAATTTGACTAGTTTTAATACATTCTGATCCAGGACTAAAACCAGGCCTAAACCAGGTCTAGTCTGCTCTAGGATTAGGGTGCATTCACACTTGCACAATCATCACATCAAAATTGGGACTAAACCTGGAACTAAATCTGGACTAGACCAGGAAAAAACAGGACTAGAACAGGACCAAACAAAGTCTACATTTTTCCTGGGCTAAAACTAGGACCTAGGATCTGATCCAGGACTAAATGAGGTCTGGTCTGCTCCAGGTCTCTGTACTTGAGGTGTCTGTATTTGGGGGTCTCTGTATCTGGGGGTCTCAGTATTTGGGGGTTTCTCTACTTGAGATCTCTGTATTTGGGGGGTCTCAGTATTTGTGGGTCTCTGGTGGAGTTCACGGGACCTGATCTAAAGCAGGACTATTTTGATCCTCTGATCCTCTGATCTAAACCAGGTATTTGGGGATGCACTGTATTTGGGGATGCACTGTATTTGGGGGTCTCTGTATTTGGGGGTCTCTGTATTTGGAAGTGTGTATTCAATGGTCCCTGGTGCAGTTCAGTGTATGCATGCTGCGGTCTGCCGTTGCAGATGCAGTGGTTTCGTTGGGATAGGAGGTTTGGAGCAGGGCGAGGGGGTGGAGTTTTCAGATGCAAACGCCTTTCGGAGCTCAGCCACACGACCTCTGCAAGAAGAAGGCTTCTCATTGGATAAAACCTCTGGAGAAAGACAGGGAATACAGGTTAAATTAGAGAATATTGGAAAACTGTATATGCATTTTCACAAGTTTAAGTATTTATTTTAATAATTTGCACATTACTCTATACATAAATCTACTGTTAGAGTCAGTCTTTAATTGCATCAAAATTGCATTGGAATTTGAGTGTCACAACTACCAAATCTGAAAATAATGCAATAATTTAAAGTTGAACTATGTAACTTTTCTGGTTGAAGGTTCTGCTACTTGCTTGCTCGTCTCCATGGAGATTATGTTTCTTTTTTCCTTGAATGTTCCACAATATGGCATTGAACATGTCTTGTATTTTACAATTATATATGTTTACATTGCTAAAATTAAGTCATACATTCTTACTGTGAGTGAGATTGCCTCTCCACAGATCTGACTTGTAACTGTTTGTCTCAATGGAGATAGATAATAAAACACTAAATAGAGAGATAGATACTGTATGTTTAATACCATAGTGTGGAACAATCCATGCAAAACATCTCCATGGAAACAAACAGGTGACGGGGCTACAGAAAAGTTGCACAGTGCACCTTTAATCCTCCTGTACATGTTTAAAATGTGCATTGTGAATTTAATCGCAAATCTAACTGCAATTGCAATGGTGGCCTATTTTCACTACAACTATTATTGTACTATTGATTCTTTATGGTCCTCACTGAACGTCGCTCACCTCTATCTTTGCCCCTGGCCCCCTCCTCTCTGTGCGTGGTCCCGTGGGGGAGGAGCCGTGAGTGGGATCTGTAAAGGGGAGGAGCCCAGTCTATGAGGGCATCTGATCCACTGCCTGAGTCACTGTCACTGCTGTCTGTATCCTTCAGGTCCATGTCCTCCTCTGAAGATGCCAGAGGGGAGGAGGAGGGGTCCTGGAGGGGAGGAACAACATTTTAAAACTTTGATATGCATTTTACATTTTATAGCACTTTTTATGATATATACAGAGTGAGAGGGATAAAATAAGCGGTTTCTAATTTCAAAATGTTTTAGTATTCCAAAGTCAGTGCATTCAAACAGGGCCGGACAATATGATAAAAAACATTAATCCCAATTTTATTTTTATTTATATATCAGTATTAATTTCCTGGTGAAGTGACTTTTTCATTTAGTGTCAAAATACTGTGCTTTTTAAAGGGCCCATATTACGCTATTTTCTGATCTCTGTTATAATGTTGTTTCCTCATCACAAACAGACCTGGAGTTGTGTTTTGTTCCATTCACACATGTTCAACACAAAAACCCTGCATATTTAGGCTGAGTTCTTAACTCAAACTGAAAATTCTCCACCTTGTGATGTCATGTGCTAATACAGGAAGTGTTCCACTGTGTTTTTAAACTCCATACAGCTTCACTACAATCATTTGAATAATTTCAGCCCTGGACTTGCCAGTCTCTACTGAACAAAAGGTACAAGGTAGCTACTAACGTGAAAACTACCATTAAATGACATCACAAGGTGGGACAGAGCATTTTGATCTTTGGAGATGTAGACAGACTAATAATCCAGGATTACTCAGACACGTGAATGAAATAATGAATGAATGAATCTCTAGGTATGTTTTTGAGGAGGTAACAACATTATAACATGGCTTAAAGCTCACAAGAGTCCATTTTGCATAATATAGGTTCTTTAAAGTCTTTGGGGACAACAGTTCAAATCCAACTCTAACGTCATATACTGTTATTGTGTCCTCAGGCAAGACACCCACCTTGTCTTTGTGAACGTAGAGGAACCAATCCAATCAGACTAATCCTGGTTTAGACCTGGCTAAAGTCCTGGATCAGACTAGTCCTGGTTTAGACCGGCTAAAGTCCTGGATCAGACTAGTCCTGGTTTAGACCTGGTTTAGTCCTGAATCAGTCTAGTCCTGGTCTGGTTTAGACCTGGTTTAGTCCTGAATCAGTCTAGTCCTGGTTTAGACCTGGTTTAGACTCAGTTTAGTCCTGGATCAGAAGAGTCTTGGTTTAGATCTGGTTTATTCCTGATTTAGTCTAGTCCTGGTTTAGACCTGGTTTAGACTCAGTTTAGTCCTGGATCAGAAGAGTCTTGGTTTAGATCTGGTTTATTCCTGGATCAGACTCATATTGATAGTCGTTGTATATTTGTATGATCTTTTTCACTTCCAAACAGTCCAAACAGTAAAGCCTCTGACTAGTGGTGGTGACACTCACATCTGCGACGTGCGTGTGCTCCTCCTGTTTGAAGCCCGGCTCCTCGGCCTCGTTTCCTGGACCCTGTGTCTGGATGCCATTCAGATTATCACCCGGCAGCCTGCAAACAAAGAGCTCATTTAAACACAACGCAAACCAGAGACCTTACCAATCACAAATCTATACAGTTTATTCACTATAGACGCTAAATGTGCTGCTAGGATAAAGATAAAAGATTAGAAGCAATATATATTTTAATGTACGCTTAAAAATAGTCTTAAATCACTCTTTGGATCGTGTGACAAAGACAGATACAGGTTTTATAATATAATTCTGGTAAGTTACATTTACTTAAAGGTCCTATATCACACAAAATTGACTCTTGTGAGCATTAAGCCACGTTAAATTGTTGTTACCTCTTCAAAAACATGCCTTTAGATGTGTTGTTCACACATGTTTGAGTAACCCTTTAGTATTAGTCTGTCTATATCTTCAAAGCTCAAAATGCTCTGTTCCACCTTGTGATGTCGTTAAGCGGTAGTTCTCAAGTTAACCTTTTACCTTTAGTTCAGTAGAGATTGGTAATTCCAGGGCTGAAATCATCCACATGATTCTAGTGAAGGTGTGTGGAGTTTAAAACACAGTGGAACACTTCCTGTATTACCACATGACATCACAAGGTGGAACAGAGTGTTTTCTCTTTGAGAAAAGAACCCAGCCAAAATATGCAGGGTTTGTGTGTTAAACATGAGAATGAAACAAAACACAACTCTGGCTATGTTTTCGATAAGGAAACAACATTATAACATAAATCAGAAAACAGTATAATATGGGCCCTTTAAGTAATAAAACTGAAGAATTTTTACCTTACATTTCTGAATTTTGCTCTATAATTTGAGTGTAATTTTGGCTACTCTCCTGCATTTTAATTTAACTGACAGTATTAGTGAAAGGGGGCATATTATGCGTTCCTTCATCATTAGCTTTCTTTGAATTGTATTTTGAGAGATTCTTTCATGCTTGAGTAATCCTGCATTTGAAGCTTGAAAGTTCAGAAAGGTTCCGTTTTCACCCACCCCCTATCCCCCCGCCCATTGCTCTGTATTTATTTGCGATTATTCCAAAAAATCATACTCTGGGTGATAAATGGAGCATCAGAAAATGTCCCGTAGCCGTTTTCCAACAGTAAAAACAGGTACATGAAAATGGGTTTCTTGTTACAGTGAAATGCCACTATGAAGAGCCAGGAAGTCAATGGACCCATTTCTATTATTAAACCTTTTTACATCAATACTGCAGTTTACAATTACTAAAATGTGAAATTATGATCCATGTATGTTATAACTTACTAAATACCCCAAAAACAATGTAACTTCTCTCCTAAAAACACCTCTACCTTTGTTACTAGTTTGTCATTTAGCAAAACAAGTCCATGTAATCCAATGAGGCCCTGGAGACAGGAGCAGTTACTCAGTTATCTGCACCATCAGACTAATAAAGAACCAGCCTTAGGGTTATTTAAAGAGGAGGAGATGACTGTCACACATCACTGTAGCCCAGTCAGGAGAAGGTCTTTAGCAACGTTAATTAACCTTTGTGTAATTATGTTAAATTGAGAAAAACGGAGAATAGGTGAAAACATTACTACTTGGGAAAGGAAAAAATAGTTGGGCAGTTTGGTCTCTTTTTTAATTAACCCAGTGATGATATTCAGTTATTAGCAATCCATCAGAAATTTTCCGGCTAAAGATATAAACCTTGGGGAGGATCAAAAATTACAAAAGTCAATTTACTGTTAAATTAGTTTAGTCTTTAATTGTAGGGTCTACGTACAGAGATACTAAAGGGCCTGTACCTGATTTTGTCCCATGTATTTGAGCAAACTTTGTCTTGCCCCAGTACTCAACTATTGTATAAGTAGCTCTTGAGGTCAAAATAAGTCTGCTACGTGTGTCTGCATATAATTATAACGCGTTTTATTGTCCAATAATCAGGAAGTGCGTGTTTGCATGCTAGTTGTTGTTAGCTTGTTAGCTTTACCGTTGCAGCGTCCCCTTTGGTCGCAGAGAGTTCGAAAAAGTGTTTATAAAGTCTTTGCGGCAAATAATTAGGATGTTCAGAATGCATGAGGTAAATGAGGAATAACTTTGGACCACAGCTTTAAAATGAACTACTTCTGTTTTTGACATTTTTAAGACTGTGAAAATCAGATACTGTGCCTTTAAACTCTGCTGCCCCTGCAACTAAGCACACTATAGTGAAGCAGAGTAGCATACCTGCACTCTGCTGCCCTCTGGTGAGCAATCAATTTATTTCTGAGCAATGCCATAGAAAGAATGAACCTATTAAAAGTCCTTTTTCAAATTTCAGACTTTTTATGTTCTTCATTATGCAATGTTCATTAGAGGTGATCAAGATTTAGAACGATAATGAAATGTTAAATCAACCCTTTAAAGAAGTCATACTGTGCTTGTGGATCATTATGTTGTATTTTGGACATTTTGAAAACCATGGAGCTGATTATTGTCTGCCCCTTTACGGTACGTCGCCGTAAACGCCATTTCAACAAAGTGCCACATGCTGTTGGCCCCTCTGATGGGTAGCTGCAGAGCACACTAGCGCGCAGTGGATTTTTGTTAATTTATACCAAAATGGCTATGAGATGCTGCCAAATCCTGCTTGTATCACCGTTTAAGAAAATAAAATTGGAGTAGTGGGCATATACGAGTGGTGGTGAAAAGCAATGGTGTCTTAAATACAGGAGAATAAAGATTACTCAAAAATGCATGAATCACTCAAAGTACAACTTGAAGTGGATTAATAACATGGTTAAAATCTCAGTCAATTTAGCGTAATAAGTCTCCTTTAAAAGCACTAAAACAGACTAGTACCAAATTAAGATGAATAATGAATAAATAAAATAAATAAAATAGAGCATTACAGGTTGTTTGTGTAGTAGTAGTAGTAGTAGTAGTAGTAGTTGTAGTAGTTGTAGCAGTAATAGTAGTAGTTGTAGTATAGTATCGGTAGTAGTAGTAGTTTGTTTTTGTTTTTTTTTTTGTTACCTGTTGTTGATGTTTTGCAGCAGTTTGCAGCCTCTGAATTCGTCCATCTCTCCGATCACGATCACACTCACGTCTCCGTCTCGCCCCAGGAGCCAGCTCACCTGTTTGGACTTCACTGAAAAACACAGAGACACAACAACATGTGATTAACCTGAATGTTATTGTTCAACAGCAGCTGAGTCATACAGGGTAGTTCTGGTGTCTGTACACAAGATGGCACTGTTAAACAAAAATGGGCAAAGCTTTTGGACCTAACCATATTATTTAAAATTGGGACAAAACCTGGGCTAGATCATGACTAGGGTGTAGTAAATCCTTTACAGTGGCTTTAAAACCTGAATAGCAAAACATTATTAGTAATACTACAGTCTGTTCTGCCTCTACAGGTTGTATTTTATATTACAGTGTTGTCAAACAGGTTAAATGCAATTTAATTAAATCTATTATTATTCTATTCGTTTTAGCAGTGACTTTATATTTTCCCATAAATTTCCTTGTCCTGGTCTAATCTTGGTTCAGGTCCTAGTTAAGTCCAGATTTAGTGCTAGTCTCATCTGTTTAGCCCTTATTTAGTCCTAGATTAGTCCTGGATTAGTCTTAGTATTGATATTGTATTGTTTAGTTTTGAGTTTATTTCTAGAGCCTAGTCCTTGTCTAGTCCTAGTCTAGTCCTAGTGTAGCCTTGGTCTAGTCCTGGTTTAGTCCTGGTTTAGTCCTGGTTTAGTCCTGGTTTAGTCCTGGTTTAGCCCTGGTTTATACACTAGTAGGCTGTGGCATCTTCAGTCTGTGGGACAAAGAGCTGCATTGAGCCTCACCTTTATTTTCTCTGTCTAAATGAATTACAGCCTGACACTGCACTGGTTAATGATCGCTGCACTAAAGTACCTTATAAATCTGATTAAGTATTAGGAAACGTGTTCCATTGTTATTTGTTGATTTTGGGACTGATCGGCTCTGGTTAGCTCTTTCCTCACTGCTACAATTAAATAATGGTTTATAAATACCAATTAGTACTAAGTCAAATCCTGTGAAGTACATTACAGGGACTAAACCAGGACACAAATATAAAATACTGTATATATTACCCCAGTGGCATTGACAGATAGGTTAAATGCAGAGGATACATTTCTCTATGGGGACAATAAAGTATACCTAACCTAGACTTTACTTTAACACGTGGAAGTACTTGGTGGTGTTAGTTACAGACTTCACCTTTTCCACCTGAGATTTGTAATCGAGCCTGATCTTAACACTCTCTAGAGTTACCATTGTACATGTCAGACTACACCTGTATATACAGTCTTCATATGCATTTTGCTACTACTACTACTACTACTGAAACATTAGTCCCAGTTGATTTAGTCATGGTTCTGTCATAGTCCTGATTTAGTCCAGGTTTATTTCTGGTTTAGTCTGGTCCTGGTTTACCCTTGGGTTAGTCTTGATTGAGTCATGGTCTAGTCATTGTTTAGCCCTGATTTAGTCCTGGTTTTGTCCTAGTCTAGTCCTTCTCTAGTCTTGGTGCCGTCCTGGTCCAGTCCTTCTTTAGTCCTTGTTTAGTGCTGGTTTAGTCCTCTTGTGGCTAACATTGTACCTGTAAAGATTGAGTTACGTTTTTGTTTACCCAATCAGTGTGGTGTCATTGAAACCAAAAGCTTGCGTTACATACAATACAATGGACTGATGCATCTGGGTGTGTTCAAATACACAGACGTATTATTAGCCAAACCTGATGCCAAAAACGTGAGCCAACTGAACCAGCAGGTGCCGAAGTAAAAATAGGATGTGTTTAGTGATGAGAACAAAGGAGTGGTTTAAAGTCCATGGTCAATAATAAACATTAAACATCAGATATGACGTTATATATATGGTATTGTTTTTTAGTAGAAAAGTCCCTGTTTAGCCTTTGATTTAACTCTGGTTTAGTCCAAGCTGATTCTTAGTCTAGATCTGGTTTAGTTCTTGGTTGAGTCTTTGGTTTAGTTTTAGATCATTTACTTTGTTTAGGTCCTGATTTAGTCCTGGTCCAGACCTGGTTTAGTCCTGGTATCGTCCATATTTAGTTCTGGTTTAGTCCTGGTTTAGTCCTGATTTAGTCCCAGTTTCATCCATATTTAGTCCTGGTTTAGTCCTGGTTTAGTCCTGATTTAGTTCTGGTTTTGTCCGTATTTAGTCATGGTTAAGTCCTGTTTTTTTCTTGCCATGGTCTAGTTCTGGTTTAGTCCTTGGTTTGGCCCTTGGTTGGTCCTGGTTTACTCCTTGATCTAGTCTTTGATTTAATACCGGATTTAATCTAGTCTAGAAGACCTGATTTAACCCCGGCTAAGTGTCGGTGTTGTCCTTTATTTAGTCCTGATTCAGTCTATAATTTGTTTCAATACCAAAACACGAGACATACTATCATTGTCCTGGGTGGAGTTTTTAATGATGATGTCGCATGCCCTCAATATGTGTTCTGTTAATGGTATTTAATCACATCTAATTCCATCTGAACAATTGGTTAAGCCTGTTTTTATTTTTACGTGTGTTCTGTAAGTAGCTTCACTGGTGACATTGTAGTTTTAACTATTACTGCCTCATCAATCTCAAACATATCTTGAGTTTTTAGAGTTTTTGAGTATTTAGATTAATTCAGGCTTGTCGATGGTCGACTTTCTGTTTTGTTTTGTTTTAGTTGCCTATCGATTACTTTCTGGGAATATATTTTTTGACATCCTAGAAATACATGAATATATTGGCATGACAGACCTGTTGCTAAATTGCTGCTAAATTAACTTTGGTGTTATTTTGAGTTTTAAACATGAAATACAAATGCCAAGGTGACCAAAAGCTTGTTTAAAATCCAGTAAATTCCAAATTAAATTAAATGAACTAATCTAGCAACAGTCTTTGTTGATTTATTAGAAACAATTAGCACCAGAAAACATGTAAAAAGGGGTCATGTTTTGTCAGTTAAGGTATGGTATGTTAAAAATGTATGTTCCTTCTGCTCCATTTGTTATACAATGAGGGCATGGTAATTATTCAAGTATGCTAGCTGTATGAGAGAAAGTGATTCCCAGTACATTCCTGGAGTTTTTTTTGGAGTCCCCATTCTTTACATTGTTTCTTAAAATGTAACCGCAGATACATATTTCCCATAATCCTTTGCTGTAGATGTTTTGATATTTTAGCCTTGGGTTCTTCCTTTTCAGTCCAAACCAGTCCAACCAGAGTCCTCACCTACTTCACCCCAAAGACTGAAGACAATTGAGTTTATTTAAAGGACACGATTACAGAGTACAGGTAGTTCTATTTAAAGAGACTATAAGTATTTCTTAGAGCTGGGTTTGCCTTGTTTTTCTAATGATCATCAATGGGCAGCATTAATAAGGTGCATTCACGCTTGCACATACACCATGTCAAAAATGAGACTGAATTCGGGACTAAACCTGGACTAGACAAGGACTAAACCAGGACTGGAACTGGACCACACCAAGTACATCAGGACTGAACTGGAATCAAACCAGGACCAGGAAGTGATTTAGTACAGGTTTAGCGGTAATTTATATACAAAATTAGTTGCCAACTAGTAGTAATAATAATAGTATTGAATTGCAACTCTGTAATCTCTCCTATAATCAGGTATGTAAAAGGGGGGGGTGAATGAAGCTATTGTGAAAAATAATTTCACTTTTATTTGCTGAAAAATAAGACATTGAACTTTGTGTTTTTTGTTTCATCTGGATAAGCCCAGAAATTACAGAGATATTAACCATAAATCAAGTCAACAAATCTACACTCTGACAGTTAAAGTAGGTAACTGTCTGGAGTTGGCATCTCACCTGCATCTGAGTACTGAGTCCATGGAAATAGAAAGTTAAAACCATATTTTGAAACATTCAGCATGGAGATAGACAGTTTTTATGTCATATGGTGGAAGATTATAGCCAAAGGAACAACATTTCCATGGAAACAAGCAGGAGGTTGCCTTCCTCCAAGCCAAACAGAAGTCATGTTTGTGGAGATGCAAGCACACTCACTAAACTAGGACGCATGTTTTTCTAATACTATTATAAAAACAACCAAAATGAAGAAACATGGCCAAAAAGTTACATGTTGTGGCTTTAAACAGCAAATTCTACCATAGAATTCTGACCTGCCCTCCAGCTCATGAATGTGAACACAACCTATGGAAACATGAAACTGGCTCTTGTCCCTATCAGAAAGAGAGTGGACTTATACCCCCCAAATACCCCACACTTCCATGCCTTACCTGTTTTGTTGGCTCTGTTGCAATAGTCCAGTCCACTCCTCTGCTCCTCCTCCTCTCTCACTTTCCACCTCCGCACCTGCTCCTCTCTCATCTTCACAAACAGCACCCTCTTCTGCTCCTCGCTCAGGGCCTCCAGGACGTCTGGGTCCACCCACATGTCCTCCAGGATCTTAGCCAGCATCCTGCCTCTGTCTGCGGTCACAAGCGGAGAAGGGTTTGGCCTTTGTGGTTCTCTTATGGGCGATGATGTGGGTTTGGGGAAGGCTTTGAGATCTGATTCAAAGAAACATTTAGGGTCAATATGCCTTTTATTTGGTAAAAGCCTCCATAAAATTACTTACTTAAATGTTACTTGCAAAATGAATAGTTCAAAGTAAACCAAATCAGCGTTGTAATACATTTGAAAATGGCAAAAATTGAATATATTGAGTAAAGCCTTGGAGGTAATACCAGATGTGGCAAAAACTGACAAAACATACAAAATAATAGCCAAATTAAAGGTGCACTATGTAACTTTTGCTCATGTGCACATTGTTTTCCCTGAAATGTTCCAGTCTGGCATTAAACTCTGCAACTTTGCCTTTTACGCACTGTGCATGCTTTAAGTTTTGACTACTACTATTGTCCAACCCAATTTAAAGGTGTACTCTGCAACTTTTCAGGTGGAGGATCTGCCACCTGCTTGTCTCCATGGAGATGAAATTGCTTGCATAGAATGTTTCACGGTATGGCATTAAACACATCTATCTCCATGTAGAGAAGCAAGTGATGCTACAAGTGGAGAGGCGACCCTGCTCACTGTAAGAATGAATGTTTTTCAATGTATTTTTGAGCAATAAAAACACCTGTAACTATATAAATGCTACACAGATGTTTAATGCCATACTGTGGAACACTGGGGCTAAGCAGTAGCATCTCCATGGAGACAAGCAGGTGTGTATTTGTTCATGTACAAAGCAGACAGGTACCAGGTTGTAATGTTAGCTCTCACAGGGGGCCACGGTAACAGCAGTTTACCATTGTAGAGCAACATAACTTGACTTATTCATGCATGTAACCCACCAAGTGCTTTTGTCTGAAGCAGAGTGGATCTCCCTGTTTGTTTTGAAAGCGTCTATGGCACCTGATCCCCCTCGACAGCTGGGGGTGGTGTGTCTTTGTCGTCTGCTTTTCCTGCTTTCGTCCTGCCAGTACAACAAAAGAGGCAGAGATCATTATCAACTACATTGTCCCGGCTGCATCCAATTTAGATCACAATACAATAGACCACGACCAGCTCCTGCTTCAGTGACAGTTAATCATAACTGAAATGGATGCAATTAGCAAATCGCAAAAGTACCATAATTTCCTCCATAAACAACAAAATATCCTAACTTCTAACCCTGGAGTTTAGATCTGTACAAACATGTTCTGAAATGTGATTCTTGTATTAGTTTGTTACTTCATATTTCTTTTTGTCAATTCTTCTGGATGTGTTTAAAATGTGAACTTTGAACAGGATGCTATTATTAAAACATAAATGACAAATCTAATCGCAATACAGATATTTTTCACATATTGTTCAGCCTTAATGGTAGTTTTATTATATTTACACTGAAGTGGCACAGAAAGGCTGAGCAGGCTGGTGCACCCAGTCAATTATAAAAAAAATCAAATCAAATCAAAAGCTGTGTTATGTAACCTATGCTTTGCTGGGACGTCCTGTAACAGGCAGGACAAGTATTTACTCTGATACAGTATGTGCAGAGTTCAGTGTCATATACAAAATATACAAAGGGGGAACCAAGTAATTCAATTGTTGTGTTTTAGGAAATTAATTGAAATAAGGCAAAGCAAATTCCATACAACTTCACAAACACATATTTCTAAAATTACTGAAACAATACTTTGACTTATTTAATCAAATGCAGATTGTTCAATTTAAACTCATAACGCTTATCTTTTATGTATTCATGGGTTTTAGAATTATGAGAAATAAGGACTGTTACCATGGCGATTAACAATTTAAGGCAAAATTGTATAGCTTTTGAATGGTCCTTATGATGTTACACATAACAGGAAGCTGAAATCCATGAATAGGTTTAAACTATTCTAAACTCAGCCTAGATGTTCAAATGTTGTTCAAACACACAGACTTACATATATTTTCTACAACACACAAAAGGTTAATAAAATATAAAAACTAAAATGAAATTCACCAGTGACATCTCAATTCTCAAAGCTGTTCTTGTTTTGTAGGCTGTTTTGTCCTCCTAGATTTAGTGAACTTAACTCCTCAAAACATGTCTAATCCTCACACTGACAAAACAAAAGGGTGGAGACAGACCACAGATATCTTTAAGCAACAGGCTCAAAGTTTATCCACAAATTCACTGCTATCACAATACTACTATAACTACTACTACTACACTAATAAGATGAACATAGTAATAACTGCAAGTTTTGTCATTACAGAAAATATTACTAATACTACAATTATACAGTTGATTTTAATGAACGGATTGATAAACTACATAAAGACTACTTCTAATTTTCAACTGATACAACTCTTGCAAGTGATGTATTCTCACTATTACAAACACTATATTTCATCATCTGCTTTTCACACAACTGAGCAGAGCTACAAAAACAACTATATCTATATAAAAACTACCACTACTGCAACTGCAACTTATTCAAGCCTTCTACATCTTCTGTTACTACTTATACTTAATGCAGTCTCCAAGCAACCACAACTACACTATAGGCCTATCTATAACACACATACATCTATTTGCACTACTGCTGCTTCTAACTACATCAGTACTACTATTCTTCAAGTACTCTGTAACTATGACAACTACACAACTACACAATACCTAAAAACAACATTACTACTATTCTAAACATCCAGGCACATGCAGTTCCACCACAAATACTGCTACTACTGCAACTTTATAAAACAATCACAACTCATAAAAGCAAAGGTAAATCTATTTACACTACATCTACTACTACTATTACTACTATTAAAAATACTGCTACTACTACAACTTTATAAAACTAATCACACAATAAAGTAAAGTAAAGGTAAGTCTATTTACATTATCACATCTATTACTACTATTACTACTACTATTACTAATACTAGTCATACTACAATTACTACTATTATATCAAAGTACATGGCACCTACCAGCTCAGAGTACAGCCCAGCCAAACAGTACACCCAACCTTCACCTGAAACTGTGTAGATACTATAAACATTTCCTTTTCAAACCCTGAACTTGACGAGTGGCTAAACTCGAACCAATCGTTTGTTTGGGAGATAAGCCAAGACCAATCTAACACGAGGGAGGACCTAACGTTGTATTAATGGGAGGAGTCAGATCATCAGACTGTGAGTAAATGGAAAGTGACTTCAGACAGAGGAGTGGCCGCTGTTTTTGAATCTCGCATTACACTAAATATTAACAGGGCAGGTGTTGTAGGACAGAATGTAGTAGCGGTGATAAGGATTTTTACAAAGTGGGAAATATGTCAATGTTTTACTACTTTATTATAACTACACCTTAATTGGTCTTAATAAAGCACAAACAAAGTCTTGATTCAGACTTAGTAACTACTTAATGAAGGAGTTAAGGTTAGAACTTGTAAGAGTATTAATAAACAAAGTAGTTACAAAACCTGAGTCATTCTTAATAAACAATTTGTTCATTAGAATTAAGTCTTTGTTCATGCTTTAATAAGGCTGTTCAAAGTGTAGTTATTATATATGAAGTGTTGGTCTTTTCCTTTTTTTTTGTTAAAGATGTACTATGTAACATTCATGATGAGGGTCTGCCACCAGTTTGTCTCCATAACTACTCTGCTACACCTACACTCTTGTGTCATATACTATCACTACTACATGTAACATGTCTGATCCCAAAGTCCACTCCATGCTGACAAACTTATGTGGCTATTGTCAAGGTTCATTCACATGTTAGGCTAAAACACTAAAATCATCTTAAAATCTTGGATACCTTGACCTTTTGATTTCTGGGAATCATTTCATTTCTTTACTTATCAGGACAATAATGCTGAAGAGTTGAGATACTTATGCCAGATTCTAGCTTTGATCACATGACCACTCTGAGGAAGAGCTCTAGTGAGCAGTCGAAACTGTCAGGTATGAAAACAAACTAAACCTTGGTCTGAAAAAAGAATGTATTAAAATAAATTAACAAAAGACCAGATGAACCTCATTGGACTATCTAGCCTTGAGGTCCTTAAAGGTGAACTATGTGACTTTTGATAGATACATTTAATGCAATATTACATTCTAAACAGAGAAACAACTTCTATTTACACTCAACTTTGGCCTCCTTCTGTGTGTTTTTCGTGATAATAAGGGCATGTCACCAGATCATTTCCCTTCATTTTGACTATAGGCCTTTTAAACACTGCGCCTGTTCCCAGAAGGAAAGATATATAAAAGAAACTCCCTCCCTGCGCAAACACCATTTAACCAGGTCAGAAGACTGTAAAGAGATACTCACTCTGAGGTTTTATTCTGCAAACTCCCACTTCAACATTTAAATGAATTGGAAATAAATTCTACATATTTGTACTTTTGCAAAACCTAGAATAAATGTGGTTATTGGTAAGATATTTTTACTTACATGACTTCATTTTGAGTTTTTTCAAGATTTATACTTTTTCCAGAAAGTGAATGAACAAAATTGAAACTCCACCTTAAAAAATGATGTTTTGTTGCTACTGATCAAGCACCACAGCCCCTTACAATAGCAAAACAATGGTGTTGTACTAAAGCAGAAAAACAAAACTTCAATGGTCACAGAGGAGTTTATGTGGAAATAAACATAGCCTATTCCTCAATAATCTACCCTAGAACAAAAATCACCATGTTCCTCCAAAGGATATTATGCAAAACTGTGATAAATGTGAGCTTTTAGCAATGTTATAATGCTGTTACCTCCTCAAAAACATACCTGGAGTTGTGTTTTGTTTCATTCACACAGGTTTGAGTTATCCTGGATTATTAGGTTGTCTGCATCCCCAAAGCTCAAAATGCTTTGTTGAATTTTTGAAGTTTTGTTTTACCTTTTGTACAGTTAAGATTGTCAAGAGAGTCCCTAATCCCTGCTGGTGCACTGAGGAGTGAAACAGTTTCAATGAGGCTAAAACAATAGCTGTAACTTCGAATTTCCTGGGCTGAAATGATCAAAGTGAGTGTTTTCAGTTTGAGGAAAGAACACAGCCTAAATATGCAGGATCCGTACGTTAAATATGTGTGAATGAAACAAAACACAATTCCAGGTATGTTTGTGTGACTGAGAACACAATTCCAGGTATGTTTGTGATGACTGAGGAAACAACATTATAACATAGAAAATACTGCAAAATAGGCCCTTTCAAAATATAGGTCCACTGTTTGTTTGGGGAATCCTACCCTATACCCAGTGGGTATAGCATTCCAAACACTGCAGCCGGTGCTCGGGTCTCCCTGGCTGCGCTCCAAAATGCAAATACTACGGGGCTTTTCCTCTCCTATTACTACTACCACTCACTCTATATGTCATATCAAGGAAACCGCAGTGACAAAAAATGCGCAAAGACAGACATGCGTGCGCGGCATACTGAGAAGAAAGTCTGACCCAACTGTCGCAAAAACAGGTTACTTCACGATGACACGACCAGCTCTTGATTCAAGTGACAAATTGGATCAGAAACGCGACACGCACTGGCCATGAGGCAAAGTCAGAAATACTAGCACATTAAAGGAAAAGATTGAACTTACCAAGAATTAAGCAGATCCTAGTTGAAACTGCGAGCTTCTGTGCGCTATGGTTGTGCGTAAAAGTTGATACTAGCGTGGCTTGTTTTGGGTAATTAATGTGTAATGGCCGCGTAATGATATGTAGCCACCGCTTGTCTTCTCGTATTTGTAGTCCCGTAGAAGTGGGTTGGACTGACATCACCGCTTTGTCTCTCTCCTCCCTCCATCCACGTCCCAAAATTCCCCTTAGGCTACACGGAAACAGCATCGGTCTGTTACAAATTACAGCATAAGATCTGTCTTGAATAATTGCGCGCATAACTTCATACTTTTGGAGGATTTGAGAACATAGAGCCGTTTGTTTGTGAGCGTCTAGTGACGGCAACCAGGGTGGGTGATTAGGACGAGAGCTATTCGGGTGTTTTTAACAATAGAAGAGCTAACAAAATTCAACCAAAATGGTGCATGGTTTAAACGTAGGATTTAATGTTCTAAATTAAACCTTTACCATATATACGGATACAGGAAGCAAAACAGGATGCCGTCTGGCCAGATTAGTAATGCTGAGAAGTTAAGCAATAAGCAAACTATTACCCCATCACTGATCACTCATCATATGGACATTGTGGTTAGAATATCTTGCCTAAGGACATAACAGCAGTATGAAATGTTAGTTTTAGGAATAAACAACAAACCCTCTGGTTAATGGGCAAATTTACCCTATTCTTCCCAAAACAGCATTTATTATAGATCAACTGATATGTCTTTTTTGGGGTGACAGTAGCTTAGTTGCTCAGTTGGTGTTTGTCCACTGATCTGAAGGTTGGCGGTTCGAATCCCGCTCTCTACATAAACATCATTGGTACACAAGTGTGAATATTGGCCCAATGTAAAATTATGACAATTAAGGAAAACAAACAGAAGATAGAAAAATGTGTTGTATTTGCCTGTGTATACCATAATCCCAAAGTGGCACTGAGATGACTCTATCTAATCTATTACTGTATCTAATTCAGTTGTGAAATTAGGCCAAATGATAATTAACTAAACACAAACATAATCTTAATTTTAAATGTTTAGCAACCTGGACTCAAACATCATTTTGCATTTTTATTTTGCAGTGGGGGTGTTAGATTGATTACATGGTTATTTTGGGCGTCCCTGTCTGAAAAAATGTGGGTATCCCTGCCCTAATCCATAAATAATAGTAATATTTCCATGCATTTCCAAAGAATGCATGGAAGTGTGTTTGTAGAGATCTAATCTACAGGTGCAAGATTTTTTAAAATAAAAAGACAGGATATTTTGTTATTTACAGAGACCTGTCACTCTATTATCGATATAATTGCAGCCTTTGAGATATGATCATTGTCCCAACTCAAACAGCGATTACGATTCGTTTGAGACTGAGATTCATTTTGCAGTCTTTGTGCAGACTATATTGGCCTGCAGTAGCCTATATAACAAAACTGGCTCATGCATTGTGCACATGCACACAAAGACATACATTAAAGAGGCCAACATGACGGGATGTCCACGTCTGTAAACCAGGAAGTCTGTATAAAGACTATAAAAGGTCATTTTCTTTGCTTGATATGATCTTTCAGCCTACACTTCAATAGAAAATCCCCCTCCTCCTCCTCTTCCTCCTCTTCCTCCTCTTCCTCCTCCTCTCAGCTCCTGTAGGAAGTGGCTCTGGATTTGAATCTGAACCACACATGTACAGAAGTAGCGAGACCTCCATGGCTTCCGGACATTTTTCCGTCAAAACAGGTTGTTGACTCGACACACTTAAGGTGAAAAGGCAGGAGCAGCTATTGTGTTAGTGTGAGGAGGTTTGTTAGGCCTGAATGAATCAATGGATGTTGGACTTAGTGAGAAATGAGCAAGAACATGTAATGTAAGTCACACTTTCACAAGAATGTGCAATGTAAGTCACACTTTCAATAGAAGAATGACTTTCTTCTTTTAGGAATATTGTTCTTGTACATTTCAAACAGGACCTTTCAGAATAAAAGCATTAATTAAGATTTTAAAGCCCCAGTAAGAAACATTTTAGCCAAAAAATATGAAAAACATGCGCTTGCATCTCCACAAATGCCTCGTATTTAGACTGGAGGAAAGCCCTCTCCTGCTTGTTTCCATTGAAATGGAATAATCTATAATCCACAGTGTGGCATAAAATGTATCTATCTCCACGGAGGTGGAGAATGTTCCAAAGTATTGTTTTAACTTTTTATTTCCATGGAATCATGCAGGTGACGCACCACCTTCAAAAAGTTACTTTGATGTGAAAACAAATGCACATACATCACAATCTGTTTTACCAGGTGGCCAGTGTTTATGGAGGCTTCAAGGAGTAAAAAAGGTTATAAATGTATAACTATCAACAAATATATATAAAAAGTGAAAAGTTGTATTTAGTATATGCAGTGTCTAAATGAAAATCCTGCAAGAGATTCAGGAATAATTTTATTACAAACAGACAAGATATCACACTGCAGTATAAATATGCATATATACACATATACAGTATACAATATAGTTTAAAAAACTGGCTAGAGCTCAGAGTAGAGTCAATGCTCCTCCACTTGGTATTCTATGTAATATGGTCAAAATGCAAACAGTTTTAAGATACTCCATGGTAAACATTCTTTCTTAGCATCAACACCATTTTAACAGTTAATCGGGCAAGAAATAAAGTCTTTTATACAATCAGTGTCTATCCAGAAGAACAAGAAATGCCTCAACAATGAACATGTTTGAGGTAATAGTCCCACAGATCAAGCAGTCGCTCTGGTCACAGTTGGGTATGTGGTCAAGCAGGACATTCAGAAAATGTTATCAAAAAGTATGACATGAAAGGAGGATTTTTAGGATTTTTTTGTTGTAGTGATTTTCCACCCACCTCATGTGTTTCGATGAACCACAACAGAAGCCATTCCTTTGTTTTTGTCAATATTTACATCATACACAACTCAAATGGTCATCAAACACTAGAACATTTTAAAAGGTGAGGGGTAACATTTCGTTGTGCGTCATGTTTAGCAGAGATGTCTTTTTGCAATAAATATTTTTCTTAGTTGAGGGGTGGAGGGTCTGCCACTGCTTATCTCCATGGAGATGTTATTGCTTTGCCTAAAATGAACCCTCAGTTGGCATTAAAGTTATTTAAGCTATCTGTCTTCAATTACAGGAGTTTTTATTGCTCACAAATATCACGCTAACATGCATTTTTATTGTGAACAAGGTCGCCTCTCCACAGATCTAACCTGGAAGTTGGAACATGGCCATGGTCATGGTCATGGTCTCCATGAAGATAGAAAAGGTCGAATATTCCAGGCAAAGCAATAACATCTCCATGGAGACAGGCATATAGTGTACCCTCTATATCTGAAATGTTACATGGTGAACCTTTATTAACACAATGCACCATATACTCCTCTGTTTTTCTCCACCACTACACATTACAATGAGATAACGATAGATAATCTGGTAATCTGTGACCTAATGTTGCTCAACAGTGGCCACCTGCTCCGGTAAATTTTCCCCAAATAATTCAAATATTACGAGTTCAAAGACATCCATAATGCGGTCGTTTTAAGTCCAAAAAGCACATTTAAAATGAAAGAATCGACCAAATGCTTTAATATCTTGTCGGTGTATAAAGTTTCAGAAACAGATTTAAAATAAAAGTATTGTGTTCATTAGTTACCACACATATGTTAGCACGTAGCTGATTAGCCCTGAGCAAGCCCACAAACTTTTAATATATATTTTATAGTTATAGTTTTATAGTTTATAGTATAAGTTGTTTTTTTTTTTTTGTTTTTTTTTTGCCTTTTACCATTTTTTAGTTTTGATGAAGTTTATAATTTTACTTCCTGGTTGGACATAGGCAGCAGATATGACGTACGTAGAGGTAATTCCATAACTGTTGTTGTTTGTTAAATGATTCTCAACTGTCAGAAAACAATGCCTTCCTTGTGCGTAAATTTCCCCTGCATTTTGGATGGCGTTGTCAGTGTTGATGACATAGGTAAAGGTACTGTTTTAGAAGTTACCACTGCTTCCTTTTTTCCACAAACTGCCACTTAACTGATGTAAAACTATGATAAATTTTAACCCCAGTGCACTTCATATGCGAATCATGACATAAGTGGCTTCTATCAGTCAGTTAACTAAATATAGAGGGGCATTTCATAACATTTCTTGTAATAACACTCACTACTTTACTACTGTTTCCAGTGACGCAGCGTCAGACTGGTCTGAGCACTGAGTCTTAAAGGGAGTGTTTCTCAACTGATAATGGTTAAGTATATACAAGTAAATGTGGGTGGCTATTTATGGCATTGTGGGGACTAAATCTGTACACACACTCACATCATGGGGACCTGTCTCCATGATGTAAATCTATTATTATTAGATCAACAAGATTATTTAAAGGTCAGATATGGGTTAAAATAGGTTAAGGTTAAGGTTAGGGATTTAGTGACTATGGTTTGGCTTAGTCTCCAGGAAACAAATGTAAGTCAGTGTGTGTTTGTGTGTGTGTGTGTGTGTTATCTTCATCTTACTAATATTCACATGATCTGTTTAAAGTCAGGCAGGTAAAATGCCATTTTCAAATCTGATACAGAAATAGAGAAGTCAAGATTATTTGGTTAATTGATAATCAGGATTATTCAAGTAACAATACCATTTTAAGGACAAAAATAGGTATATAATCTAGCCTACTCCAAAAATGTAATCTTAAATTTAACATGCTTTTTATCTGGCTGTTTTACTTTTCTTTGTCATTCATAGAGTTTAATTTCATGAATCTGGTCACAAAATAGGCGAATGGGGAGAGAATACGAATGAATTAAAATTTTAATGTTGTTTTGGTCATGGTGAAAATGGTATTTCTTCTCACAATAATTGCAAAGTCCATCCATCCATCCATTTTC